>SJJU01070583.1:0-26964 GCA_012932125.1 Conopomorpha cramerella | reverse complement strand
TGCTCCGTGAAGTCCGAGAAGCCACAGCAGACTGGAAGAAAGAGATGGCGGAAGTCCAAGAGAAGCTGACAGACATGGACATAAAATTTGAGGGCCGTATCCAGAACGTTAATGAGAAGGTAGAGGACCACGATAACCGCCTACAGAAAGGTCAAAGTGGCTGCTGGTGCCTGCGGATCCGACGTCTCAGTTCCAGTAGGTGGGCGATTTAAAGTTCCCCCATTCGACGGCACTTCCTCGTGGACTGCATACAAACTACAGTTCGAGTCTGTCTCTCAGGCGAATGGGTGGAGTAAAGACCAGGCGAAGACAGCACTCACCTTGGCCTTGCGAGATGAAGCCCTCACAATACTGGAAGCATTGGGAAACGAGAGGGCGTACGATCGTCTGCTTGAGGCTTTGGAGGCTCGATACGGCGATAAACATTTGGAGCACGTCTTCAGAGCTCAGTTGAAGGACCGGACCCAAGGACGTAACGAGTCTCTACAACAGTGGGCCTTGGAAATTGAAAAGCTGGTGAGAAAGGCGTACCAGACAGCGTCGGCCTCTTTTGTGGACAGCATGCTCGTACAGGCGTTCATTGACGGTATTCGTGAGTTGGAGGCAAGAGCTGCTGTTCGATTGGGGCATCATGTAAGCCTAAAGGACGCAGTTGCACATGCCTTGGAGGTAGAAGCTGTTCGACAAGACTCGCGGCCTTATAAATTGAGAGAGGTCTCTGTCAGTGAGCCGTCTTCTAAGAGCCGCGAATACAGTCCACGTTGCTACCGGTGTGGAGAAAGAGGGCACTTGCAGTCGAATTGCCCAAAAGGGAGCAACATGCGGCGAAACCTGGATGCCAGTGCGAAATCTACTGACACTGGTGCAGCAGAGCCGCAGCAGGGAAACGAGTAATAGCCAGGACTAAGGGACGAGTACTGGCTGGGGGTCGAAATGTCCCAGTTGTGATCTCACAAGCAAACGACGGGAATAGTCTGGTCGTCAAAGGAGGAATTGGACGGATAGCATGTCACCTTACCATCGACACTGGAGCTTCTCGGACAGTAATTAATTCTCGGCTACTTAAACACCTGACGAGAGATCACCTAGTCCGACCTAATAATCTAAACCTTCAAACGGCTACCGGTCCGTACATTTCCGTCCATGGGGAGCAAGAGGTGGAGATGAAGATAGCCGAAAGGAGTTATTGGCACAAAGTCGTCGTCGCCAACATCGTTGATGACTGCATTATTGGGTTAGATTTTATGCGTAGATATAACTGTAAAATTGATGTTAAAGGTGGCGTCCTTAAAATTGGGGCTGATGAAATACCCATGGAAGGTGGAGTAAACGGGAATGTCTACTGTGCTCGAAGGACGGTTCTTCAGCCAAAGTCGAAAGCCTTAGTTCCAGTGAAATTGCCGTACTACACGGGACGAGGATCTCACCGCTGCGTATTAGTAGAAAAGCTTGATGATGACTGCCCTTGGATAACCGCTCGAACCATCGTTACAACATCATCTGCAGCATTTATAAGGGTCCTGAACCTGAGTTATACCAAATACGCATTGCAGAAAGGAACTCGTATAGGTACATGCGAAGAAATTTCTTGGTTAAGAACGTGTCAAGGTACGGACGTGAACAAGAGGCTGCCAAATGGAGATATGGACTTGAGAAGTCTATTGGACAGTTGCCAAGAAGATCTCAGCATGGAAGAACGCACTAAGGCGCGTAGTCTTTTACTGAAGCATAGTGACGTCTTTTCTCTACATGGTGGTGACATTGGAAGGACTGGAGTAGTTCAGCACGAAATTAACACTGGTGAAATCATGCCTATTAGACAGCGTCCTCGGCGAGTTCCAGTGGCTCGGGAAAAGGAAGTGGAAAGCATGATTGAGGAAATGCAGGGAAGCAGGGTGATCGAACCTTCGACCAGCCCTTGGTGTTCACCGGTCGTTTTAGTGAAAAAGAAGGACGGCACTTTGAGATTTTGCGTAGACTACCGCCGACTTAATGATGTGACCAAGAAGGACAGTTATCTCTTGCCACGAATCGACGACACTTTGGATACTTTGAATGGGATGAAGTGGTTCTCCACGTTGGATTTGAAAAGTGGCTACTGGCAAGTAGAAATCAAGGAGGGAGACAAAGAGAAAACTGCCTTCTCTACTGGCAAAGGACTATGGCAGTTCAACGTCATGCCCTTTGGATTATGTAATGCTCCAGCTACATTTGAGAGACTAATGGAACAAATACTCGCAGGACTACTTGGAGATACATGCCTGGTAGGTATATTTGGATGACATCATCATCATTGGCAGAGACTTCGACGATCACCTCGCCAAGCTAGAGCAAGTTTTCTCCAAATTACGAGACGCAAGACTTAAGCTTAGTCCCTAGAAGTGTTCGCTGTTTAAGCGTAAGGTGAACTATTTGGACCATGTTATATCAGCAAATGGAATACAGACAGATCCTGAGAAGATTAGTTCCGTAAAGGACTGGCCGATGCCAAAGGATAAGACTGCAGTAAGAGCCTTTCTGGGTCTTTGCTCGTACTACCGAAGGTTCGGTAAGAACTTCTCTGACATAGCCAAGCCACTACACCAGCTGACTGAAGAAACGCGACCATTTGTCTGGACGGATCAGTGTGCTCTGGCATTCAACCACCTTAAAGAAAGGCTTTGTGAAACGCCTATTCTAGGATACCCGGCTCCTGACATGGACTTTATTGTTGACACCGATGCAACACCTCCAATACCCGTGTTACTTGTAACACGGGTATTGGAGGTGTCCTGTCACAGAAGAAGGGAGATCAGGAAGTTGTGATCGCTTACTTTAGCAAATCTCTATCGAAACCAGAAAGAAATTACTGCGTCACCCGGAGAGAACTGCTCGCTGTAGTAAAAACCTTACAGCATTTCAGCAAATATTTACTTGGCCGGAAGTTTCGAATCAGGACCGACCATGCAGCTTTGAAGTGGTTACTGGAGTTTAAAAATCCTGAAGGTCAAGTAGCGCGCTGGATTGAGCAACTCCAAGAGTATGACTTCCACATCGAACATCGCAGCGGAAAGTCACATGGAAATGCAGAGGCCCTGTCCCGAAGACCCTGTCCGGACGATTGCAAGCATTGCTTGAGACAGGAGGATAAAGACTGCATCAGGATGTTGCGGGCGGATTCAGTCAGCGATGAATGGAGTGACGACGCCATGAAACAAGCTCAGCAGGAAGACCCAGACATTAAACCCATTTTCGATTGGGTCAAATCTGGAGTACCTAAACCAAAGTGGTGTGACGTCGCCCCATTGAGTACGACAACAAAAAGTTACTGGGCTCAGTGGAACAGTTTAATGATTCACAACGGTGTATTGTGCAGGAAATGGGAATCGACAAATGGAAAGGATGCCCATCTACAAGTGATTATCCCTAAGAAAAGGGTAAAAGATGTGCTTCGATCCTTTCATGACGATGTTTACGGTGGACATCTTGGTGTGAAGCGGACATTAATGAAAATTCGGCAACGATTCTACTGGATTCATTGTCGCGAGGATGTCGAGGACTGGTGTAGGAAATGTGTCAATTGTTCATCAGTCAAAGGGCCACATACTCGTAGTAGGGGTGCGCTAAAGGTGTACAATGTTGGGGCACCTTGGGAAAGGATAGCGTTGGACGTCGCGGGACCATTTCCAACATCTGATGCCGGAAATAAGTACATCCTGGTGATCATGGATTATTTTACCAAATGGCCCGAAGTGTGCCATTCCTAACCAGGAAGCTACGACAGTTGCGGAAAAATTGGTGATGGAGGTATTTTGTCGGTTTGGTGTCCCTCTCGAAATACACAGCGACCAAGGCAGAAACTTTGAATCCCAAGTGTTTCAAGAGACATGTAGAATCATGGGCATCCATAAGACGAGAACAACGCCATATCACCCGCAATCTGATGGAATGGTCGAAAGGTTCAACCAAACACTGGAACGACATTTGGCCAAGGTGGTTGATAGTCATCAAAAAGATTGGGATAGGCACATACCTCTTTTTCTGCTGTCGTACAGGTCGGCAACACATGAGAGCACAAACATGACTCCTGCATGTGCGAACTTTGGAAGAGAACTGCGTTTACCGGCAGATTTACTAACCGGAAGGCCCCCAGACACACCTATGTCCATAACGGAGTACGCGAGTGACTTACGAAATCGACTAGAAGATGTTCACAATCTTGATCGAGATAATGGACTTCAAGCCAGTAACAAGATGAAAACACGCTATGATCGTAAGTCTAATCAATCCGGATTCGAGGAAGGTTCGCAGGTGTGGCTGCACAACCCCTTGCGAAAAAAGGGAAAGTCTCCTAAATTGTCACCAAACTGGGAGGGCCCATATAAGGTGGTGACCAAGATCAACGATGTGGCATATCGCATACAGAGAAATCACCGCAGCCCATGCAAGGTTGTGCACATCGACCGGCTGGCCCGATACTATGGAGATAATCATGCTCGAGACGAGCACGTTTTAGAAGGGGGTAGTGTTACGCCCCGGGGTCCAGAAACAACGGCTAGAATGCCGTAGAGGTACGTCGAACATTCGAGAGGCCCAAAGAACATTCCAGTATCCAAGTCGACGCATACAAACCACTACACAGTGCCTATATGCGTCAGAATGTAGTAGAAGGATCTCGAAAGATCGAGAAAAGTGTGGTATATTCGGAAGCCACAAGTACTTACCTCACCACAAGTAGGTATACACCTACTTACCTACTGTTGGGTGTAGGTATAAACACGCGAGCCGTCGACGCGACTCACAAGTAGGAATAAATCTACTTACCTACTGTTGGAGTAGGTATAAACACGCGAGCGGGCCGACGCGACGGTTAGGTATTTAATTATTATTATTAGAAGTCGACTCGAGAAAGTACCTGAACCTACTCGAATGTTCTGGATTGTGTACCGTTGGTATATAAAAGAGCGACGATCGAGTCGGCGGGACAGTTTCAACTAAACAGCGATACAGTGAACATCAAGAGAGAAAATTAAAGAGAGTTAACAAGTGATTGTGTGATTGTGAAAGTGGTTATTAGCGGTGTTAGTTTAACGATTGTAATTAGTTTGTGTAATTATAGTGCCTGAATAAAGTGTAATTCTTGATTTTCGTAACAGTGTCATTTTTCTATCGGTACCCACCCCCCCACGTACGTAACAATATAAAAGAAAGTAATTTCGTATGGCCCAAACTCGGGTTTGCTCCATCAGGCGCCCAGTCCCACTTCAGCTCAGCGGACCTGCGAGCCACGTCTTTATATGAGTTTTGGAGCGTAGTTCAGTGTTAGGGACTTTGTAAATTAGTATATTTCCTAATATGCTGCGCTCCAGCTTGCATGCTTTATATATCCTACCTACTAATATTATAAATGTGAAAGTTTGGATGGATGTACGTCCTTCTTTAACGCAAACAGTATTGGACTGATATTGGTGAAACTTGGCCGCATTGTAGCTTATAAACTAGAATAACATATAGGCTATAAAGTATATTGGTAAAACAACGTTTTCCGGGTTAGCTAGTATATATATATACCAGCAATATTAATATATACCAGCAATATAATATGTACTATTAAACTTTAAGTAAGATCGTTGACAGCACACTCCAATTCCAGAACGGCAAATACGAAGTAATACCAATCGACTTCCAAATGATCCACCCGGGCTGCGTGCAGGCAGACATCCTCTACTTCATCTTCACATGCACGGACCGGGAGTTCAGACGCCGCCACCTCACCACCTGCGTCGACCACTACTACAGAACCCTGGCCGATGTACTCAAAGCCTACGACTTGGACATCAACGTGGAATACCCTAGGAGGGATTTGGACGCGTACCTTAAAGACAACATGATATACGGCATGGTGGTTGGACTCGTTATATTGCCCACTGTGACTGTAGACGAGGCTGCTGTGCCTCAATTGACTGCCGGCGACGATATGGGTCATTTTGCCGTGGCACCGAACGAGCTTTACGAAGAGAGATTCAACGGTATTATAGACGATCTTGTTGAGTGGGGTCACATGTAAAACTGTCAAATGAAACGTGGTTGTTTTTTAGTCCTGGTTTAATTCTAGCGTTGTTTCTTTCAGATGGTAAATGTCGGAATGAGAGAGCGTAACGTTTTAACGTTTTAAGTCGGTAGGTACTAAATTATAAACCACGTTTTGTTTGAATAATGTCAAAGTAACGTTTTGACAACGGGATTGTATAGTATAATCTCGTAAGAACATGACTATTTTCTTTACAATTAAATTAGTATCTATAAAGAGCATGATACGTACACCGAATTTATCGAAAACCCATAGCAATATCGTTTATATGCTGTTTAATTCTTTCTTTTTATGCTAAATTGACGAACCTATCTAAATAGTGTATTTTTTTATTTGGTGACAATTATTAATGACATAATAATATATAATTTTTTCTTTATTATTTTGATACGATTCCTTATTTATTTCATTATGTAATTTGACAATGTCTTGGAAATACTTAATTTTGTACGAGTTTTTTATTAAAAAGAAACGAACCAAATTAATTTAGAATTATTAGGTAAATAAAGAATATGACAATAATGTATACATGTAGCTCTCGAAATATTAATGACAATATTTCCCGTAAAAATGTCGACAAAAGCAGAAATCAGTAATCGTAATAAAAAAAAAATTCAGGATGTGTATTTTGAATTTGCTGAAGTTTATTTTTTATATTAATTTAGTACCTAAAAATCGTACTACTGCGCTAGTTCAAACCTAAGTTTTACCTAGCTCTAAGTAAATGGATGAATTCTATATATTATAAATCAAACAACTATATTTTTTGTAATAATTTCCTTTTTATTATCTCAGGAATTGTATGTTTTCGTAATAATTATTAATATACATACAATATTATTTTAATATCATAGTTTTATTACAGTGAATACATGAGTGCAGCTGTCACGCTGCCTCGTGGCAACCTTGCGGGGGGGATTGTGGGAATATATACAGGTTACTTCAAAATACACAATATTCCACAAATCCCCCCCACTACCAACTACAGGATGTTCCGAAAGCTAACTAAGCTAAAAGTGATCGTAGCAGAATTACAGTATAAGCTTGCACTTGTCGCGACATCCTATAGGTAGGTACACAGTGGGATCACAAACTGAGGCATATCTCATAGGACATTAGGTCGTTATTTCCATCAAAGTCGTGCGAACTACGAAAATATTACGTTACTATGCTTAAATGTTTATACGCACACTCGAATGCTACATCAATATAGATAAAGAGCAGTAACAATCAACATAAAATTACATAGAACAACAGGAGGCGGTTCTTAGTGTGCGTACAAACGTTTATGTTTACTTCAGAGCAATGCGGTTGCGTTACCTAGGTCCTAACTTCCTCTCCATAAATTACTTATGACATTAAGATATTATCTGACTGAGTGATGCATCCTATGACACTTCTAGCTTTATTTATTCAGGGCTAGACTGACCTCCCGTCTCATCTACTTACAATTTTTTTTTGACAAAATTTGCTACTCGAAATCCATTGCTCTGAAGTAACACATTATACGACTCAACATCAATAGTAATCGAAGTATCCACATGTATAATATTAAATTTTACAACATAGTATTTGGTCATACACTATCGTCACTGCACGTTACACATTTTTTTTAGATATATATATTTAATATAATATTACTATAAATTCATAAGAACTACCTTCCACCAAATGCTGTGCGAACATCATTTTATAAGTATTTTCATTTAATATATTCAGATCTAGGTAGATACACTTTAGGGATATTCCATTTATGCACCTCAGAGTGGGTATTTGAAAAACGATTGTCCGAGAATCCCAGTTCCCCTGTTACATAAACAAAGTCAATTAATTGTAAACCAGAATGGATTCACGTACAAATGTTTTCCGTAAATCCACACTAAGGTGGATAGTAGGAATAACTAGTACACATTAGCCGTTATTTTTCCACAAATGTTGTACGTGTATAAAGCCCGACCACAAAAATAGGTTAGCTAATTTATTTACTATAATTTTACTATTTTTAAAAGCGAAACTGGCAATCAAAACGGCCTCTTGTTTTTTCTCAAGGCATTCACGACGCAGAAGTAAGGTAGGTATCTATCCGATCGATAGAATAAACATAGCAATCCAAGCGAATCTAATTCTTGAATACGCCACGATTTCCCATCTTACAAATCTGAAGCCTTGACCAGATTGCTTTATTGTACTTTTTTTTCGCCTTGTTTACGACAATTGCAACTTTACATAACAGTTATTGTTACACAGGGAGTCTTGTCACAATGCGACGTGGAGGGGATGGACATACGTAGGTACTTTGACAATTGTCAATGTCCTTTTTCTGTAGGTAAATATCGACATACATACATAAACTCACGCCAATAATCCTATTCGGAGAGGACTGGACTTGGTATCAGACGTAATGATTTCTGCTGCGTTATAATCTGAAGTAAAAAAGAAACTTAACAATATATTTTCGTTGCTTAATATTATTATACAATATCGTTAGTTAGGTATGTTGTTCAATAGAAAATGAGTATTTATTTGCCTTTTTTTTTGTTGCAAAAAGGTTTTTGGTCATAGAAAGAAACAGTTATTTATAATTCTCGATAAACCAAGTGACGTCATCAGATAGGATATAATGCATTATAAAAAAGCGCCGCCTGTTTACAATACTCGTACAACGGTAGTTCACAAAACATCATCATATTTTTTTCTCTAAATAAACTCCACAGCATAATATTAGCGAAACAATTTCAATGGGAAATTTTATTTGACGTTTTTCTGACAGATTTTCGAACGGAGAACTGTCATTACTGTCAAACTTTGTTCGGAAATTATAACAGTAATGACAGTTCTCCATTACTGTCATTACTGTCAAACTTTGTTTGGAAAGTATAACAGTAATGACAGTTCTCCACTCGTAAATCTGTCAGAATAACATCAAAGAAAATTCACCATTCGGTATAATTTCAACATGTCATATTCATATTCGCCTATTAATTTCACTATCCGCCCCCTTAACTACTGCTGCTACGTCCTAAATGTAATATTATTTCTATTCAAACGTTTAATTCCAGAATGTTTCAAATGCAGTCTGAGTGCATCGCCTTTTTGCAACGAAACACAAAATATTGACACTCGCGTGACCATTGACAAAAATAATGGGAGAACTTCCCCAAAATGTTTGTCAGACTTTCGTCCCTACTAATGTCACACTCTCCATACAATATATGACATTAATGACAGAAACATAGACGTTAGAAATTTCCCGCGCGTTAATTCAAGTAGAAATTACTTTTAACGACGTGTACGAAAAACGTCAATTTGGTTAAGTAAATGGAAAAGGTACGTTTTTGTCAATGTATCTAAGTTTTTTTACGTCTTGCGTTAGGCGCGAATCATCCCCTACACTTGAAATATGCTGCAAGTAAATTATTTTATGATATAGAACAGCGTGCGTGGGCTTCATTGAAGCAAGCACACCGATTTACAACGTAATTATACAATTTAATTCATGACCCTTAGAACGCCATTAGGTTGAAAATTGCACGTCAGCAACTGGTAACTTTGAAAGAATATGTACGACAAGCTGGCAAACACTTGTTTTGCCGTAGGGAGATATGTACCCCGTGTATTGAAAGAAGTACATACACCTTTTAAACCTTCCCTGGACTTCCATGTGTAATTCAAGACCAAAATTACCCAAATCGGTCCAGCCCTTCTAGAGCTTTACCGAGACTAACGAACATAGTTGTAGTTAAGTCATGAATCAAATTGTTTGGCTATACGTACTTAAGGCTTAATTTACATAGACACAGAACAAAATGGATGGGAATTGAATGATACAATCATAACATAATGTTCGTATTGTCAAAACTATGTATGAGCCGATATAGCGACCTTTTGCTAGTCATCCAGAGATACCACGTGACTTCTATCAAACATGTCCTCTCTATCAAACGGTTCTCAACCATTCCGTTCCGCGTCAATGTGTCTTAGACCTTGATGCCTAAATAAGTTTATTAATACACAGAAACTGCACCTTCACTGGTGACAGTGTGACATAACTTTATAAAAGCTATATCTTGACCAGAAACGTATTTACGGTTATAAATGAGTAAGTTCATATACATATATAATTTTCACTAGGTCATACCTCGTAGAATTTTCGAAGCTAGCATAAAGTCATTGTACGTTAGCACTTAGTTATACCTCTCACACATAATCCGGTCCGAGAGCGTTCCGGGGCCTGGAATATTTGTAATGTTTCTATGAACGCTGTCACGTATTGCTTACAGGTGGTTCGGATCCGGACCGCTTTCCCGACCGTGCCGGCTCTGTGTGACGTGAGATTAAATTCCCAGAATCAAGCGTTCATAATATTGATATACAATTCTTGACAGATTTACGTTACCGTAAGATATGTAACAATCGTTTGCCTGTCCTTTCGGGGTTGGCAGAGACATTAAGTATTCAGGCAGTAAGGTTGGCAGAGACTGTGACACCGTCAGGTTGTAGTGTAGAACAATAGCGGCGAGTGATTATGTACCTAATACCTAGCTATTATTAAGATAATTTAATACTCGCCCGGATTCGATCTCGTAAACGTTCCCAATCAGGCCTCAACAATTATATCTGACGTCTTTAAGCCTATAAAGTGCTAACTATACACTACTCGATTCAATCCTAATACCTTTTTCAATTGTCACAGAAATCTCATCATTTTAACACATTCCCGGACAGTCAACGACTGTAGAAATTATAACACCAAAAACTTCTGCCTTGTCTATTTACCGTCCGAAAATGTGTTAACTTTCGAAACGTATTTTCGTCCAGGATCCACGCGCTAATACCACTTCGAGTATACAATTAGCTTACTATGTTATAAGTTTTACTATGTATTCGCAGTAAACATGTATATAATATAGAAATATACTTACACGCAAACGTCAATGTACACTAGGTAATATGAATGTTACAATACTATATTAATATATTCGATAACAAGTGACGCGCGCCCCGCAGACCAGATTGTACAGAGAAAATCAACATATTAAATAGATCTATAGGCAACGGTGGCGAAGTTTGCAACAGTATCGTGTGCTTTATTATAAATTGGTAAACATAAAAACAGATCACAGTGGCGTGCAATTGGAGAGGCCTATGTCCAGCAGTGGACAGATATGGGCTGATGATGATGATGATGATGATGAAACATAAAAGCCTTCTTACTACAGATTAATAGGAGATGGTACGTTCACATTACTCACAATAATCAGTGGCGTGCACTGGCTTTTACGACAAGGTACGCAGTAGGATTGAAACCTATGAATAGGTAACTTGTCTTTACGTAATATAGGTATAGTTCGTGCATTTCATGAATGCGCGCGGGCCTTAGATGTGTGTGTGTCAGTTTTGTTCGTTTGAACTGTCAACTGGCGTGTCCATATACGACTCGCACATATAAGGCCCGCGCGCATTCATGAAATGCACGAACAATACCTATCTAATCACCCACAAAATACAGGCCCTTCGTTAGCCTATGTCGTGAGTACAACAAAAAAAGGATCTAGCAATGACTCTATTATTAGGTCAGATAACCAAAATACTAAGGTAGGCAGTGTCTTTTTGCCTATATGGTGTGCACGCAACTGAATCCAATATACCAAAATGTTTAAATTTTAAGAAAATTCTTAATAAGGTATCACGACTACTACGGTATTAATTGATATCACGCTTCGGAAAATGAAAATACACTCTGTATTTGTTTGCCGCTCGTTTATTCACACACTACACAAGTGCATCGTGTAAATACTTATGTTAAGATGCCAACTCTTAATATACAATACACACGCCTCACGCCTTTTAATCCCAAAGCGGGGTAGGCAGAGGCACTTGCAAATGCCACCAGTTCACCAAGCGTACTAAACCCAACGTGACAGGGTGTGAGCCCATCGCCGTTATAGGGTTCACACACCTAGTGGTGTGCGGGTTTCATAACGATGGTGTCCTTCACCGTACGAGCGTTACGTTGCGTACACAGGCTCAGAAAAAGAGTCCCAGTGGTACACGTCCACCCCCGAACCCGCGACCGGTCAAGTATCCGACCAACAAGACCACGATTATAATGTGAAATCGATCAGGATGATTTATTAACAATATTTTAAATGAAAGACTACTGTTTCTGTAGACTTTGAGTGCATTTCAGTGTACTGAAACGAAAAATAATTTGACTTTTTCATCCGTTCCATCCGAAAAGTTCAAAAATTTATTTGGTCTTTCGTGGAACTCACCAAAAGTCAATCTGTAGGGTGAATTGAAACAGTAGCCTTCGGCTTCTTAAGGTATTTCCTCTGTGTGGGGGTCAAAATAAAATAAGGACATGCAGGTGGAATGTAAAGGAGAGAGAGAGTGGGGGTGCCACATGTCACCGTAAAGTGATTTACATACGATTTAATCAATGATTTGACTCTCCAACTCGCAGAATTACTCGCATAGAGGACCGATCATTGCTTTGCGCCCCTGTATGTATGTAAGTACTTCGAGGAGACAACTACGAAGAGGGAGCCACCATCGCCCTAAGTACTCCACTTGCAGTTCTTACGCAAATATTTGTTTTTGATGATGAACAAAATAATTGAAATAATCTTTTGTAGGTGGTAAATGAGAAGCCTTTTTAAAAAATTACAAACTCCGCCACCGTCTGATAGTATAGTAAATTGACTCAAGTATATAGGGTTTTAAAGATAAATCTAAGAATCAACGCACAATAAAAATCCGACAAGAATATAATATAATAACAGTACTACAATGTAACGCTACTTTAAAGCTACATCAGAAAAAAATTGTTATATAAAATATTTTTTTTTCTTTCAACGATGTCACAAGTCAAACTTCTGTGTGTGTGTGTTTTTGTGTATGTGTGGTAGTTTGTTTGTGAAATACCTACAAATGTGTGTTTCATGTTAACGTTGGACGCTGTCGCTTGTAAAAAAGCTGCGATCTTGTCTCGAACTTTTGTTAAAATTTAGTCAACGAGACGTATTGATGACGTCACCGATTTTTTTTACTTTCCCTCTTAGTAATAAACGCGTTGTAATTTGTAACAAAGTTATTGCAGGTGTTCAGAAACTGTTTATGACATACAACTGACAGGTTAAGTTCGGCTTGGTATAACTTAACTTGACATGTTAAGTTCCCCTTGGTATAAATTCGGTACATTCATACCGCGTTTAAATGGTAAGGGTCTGAAAGTTTACTAATGGTTTTTATTTGAAAAAGGTCACTCGGAAGCTATTTCATAAAACATAAATAACAAATATTAATATCAGGGTATCTGCTGCTATGATATAACTTAATATATTTTATGGAATAAGTCTCTTATGTTTAATTTGCGATAGATTTCACTCCAGGGCGTTTTGTTCGAAATAACCGATAGGAATACTCGAATGAGGGCAACCATAATTGAAACTCTTAGGATGTCATTACATTTAACAGTTTTTGCACTTCAAAATATCCTTTTTGAACTCGGTATCATCCAATGATTGAAAAAACCTGGAATGTGACATTGACACTAATGACAGCGCTGCAAGAAGTGACGAAATATATAACGCGCTGCGATTTGTTGAAACAAGCCGAGTCGCACAAAGCGTGACAACAGCTAATCAAACTGCATATTAGTTCTATGTCGTGTCTTCCTTGAAGGGATGCATGCTAGGCCTGCTGTAAGTACAATTTTATTCTCGTCATCATGGGGCCCAAGTATGTTTAAATTAAAATTGGTTTTGGTTGCCAAGAAAGTATAAGATCTTTTTTCCACTAACGTGGCCGCGGTTTTGTAAGCTCGGGTTTGCTGCTACTTGAACCAGGCCAACTCTGAAGCTTTTGTGACGAACGTACATCGTAGATTGGCCGATGCTATTATTACTACAAGACATCCAGTTTTTCGGGTATTTGAAAATCACCGCTTAAGAGAGAGACCAGACTTGCAACCTCGGTGCATGGATATTGCAGATAGATGGACACTAAGTAATAAACCATTTGGGCCGGGTGAGTAGAGGTCGCCCCAGAAGGACATATACAGACCAGATTGGTGATGTCCTGGCAGACCTACAGACCAGATTGGTGGCGTGAAAAATACTCGAAACCGAAGGTCATGTATGAAAAGATGTATGAATGTAGATGAAGCGAAAGGGGGGTATGTCAGGACCTTGACAAATGGAGATCTGTAGTCTCTGCCTAACCCTCTGGGAGACAGGCGTGTATGTATGTAATGAACCATTTGTATGACAACATACGTACATACATACTTTCACTGGTACACTGGTTTCGAGTACTTTTCACGCCACCTTCGGCCAGGACATCATCAATCTGGTATGTATATGTCCTTCTGGGGTGACCTCTACTCACCCGGCCCATTACATCACCCACACATCCCTTTCGTCAATCGACTTTCATCCATTCTCTCCATATGCCCAAACCACCGAAGCATGCCCTTTCCAATCTTGGTCACTACGTCTTCCTTCAACTTTCTCTTATCACACTATTCCTTATCCTGTCAGTCAATGTCACGCCTTTCATGCTCCGCAATGAGCGCATTTGTATGACAAATCGTAACATTTTCACAAGCGGCAGCTCCAAGAGTCCACGGTGCGCGGAGCACAGACAACATCGCCTAAGAAAGAGTTAACAACGTCAGTAAAGTCCCCCGATTCGTAATAATATACAATTATAATCGGGTTACAATTAATGTATACTTACATTCACTAAGTAACGCTTTCAGTGACATATTGCCCCATGCAGCCCCCCAGCTTCAAGAAATAAGTGACAAGACTTATAACGCGCTGCGATTTGTTGAAACTAGCTGAGTCGCACAAAGCGTGACATAACAGCCAATCAGACCGCGTATGTGTTCTATGTCAAGTCTTTCTTGAGGCGCGTGCTAGGCCTGCAGCACTAGCATGCGCGTCAAGGAAGACAAGACATAGAAGAAATGCGCGCTGTGATTGGCTGCTATGTCACACGTCGTGCAACTAAGCTTGTATCAACCAATCGCAGTGTCTGGTATACCTTGTCATGTATTTCCTGGAGCGCTTTGCTAGGCCTACTGGTGATGGTCTAAATATGTATTTATTATATTCTATATTTCTTTTTTTTACTTTAATTTTCTTACAGGCAAATGTCGCCAAAAGCGTTTGAACTATATTTAGTTATTGTACCAATATGCGGCTCGAGGCCAGTGCGTACAAAAAGCCCGGATACTTCGAACGCGTTTATAAGAATTTCGTAAAGTTTCGTTAGCAAAAAGTTGCAACACTGAAGACTTACTTATACGGTTAACAGTGTTGCCAGTTTTTTAAACTTTTTAAAAGCTTAAACGTTTTATTTTCTTTGCTAAAGCGCTTTAGGCGGTATGGGTGTTGTTCGTGTATAACTTACTAGAAATACTGATAGGTTGACGTACAGTGTCAGTCGCTCTCTCACACAAAATTCAGCCCAATTGTCTACGCTAATAGATATCAGATTACCGTGAACAACATCCGACATCGCCTAAAGCAAACACACTACGGCTACCTTATAAAAAAAACTACAGATCCAGTAGAAATATGCCGTGACTTTATCGCTAAGAGTTATTTCACATACAGCGTGTTCTATTATAACTAAATCGTATTTATATAAGTATATATACTTTTTTTTTATACCCAACTAGGTACACAGCGGTGGTAGTAACAAGATATGTAGAGGGTGTAGTTTATAGGTAGCGTGTAAAAATACCATTCGATTTGACATCTATTATTAGCGCCCTCTTGTGGCATTAACTGGTAACGCCTTACCGAAAAATAGCATTATATGTAATATCGATGGCTTCCGGCCAAAAAGGTCTAAGCGACATTTAAGTAATTTTCCAGGAGAGTGGTTAAAAGTTTAAATGAAACCATGTTTTGGGAGAAAAACACATAATCTCTACCGCGTAAGCGACATCAAACCACGTCATACAGGTATGAAAACTAGACCAATCGACGTAGAAAAATAAGGCGATTCAAACTGCATACTCAACTCATTTTGGACAAAAAATGTCGCTTAGGCCTTTTTGATATGGTTAAACCGAAACCAGACTTAAAGGTAATAGAACACCGGGGTCAAATGTTTATATTTGATATAAATAATTGCTTTGTCAACCTGGACGAACAGCTAGCTCCATCTGGCTTATTACGAATATCTACCCTAGAAAATCCACCCCAGGGTGGATAGTGGAAAGACACGCTTCCAAGAATCCACCTCGTGATATACATTAAATTTTCAATTGTAGGGCGGGGTGGGGATAATCTAGCACGTATTTTACGAATATTTAACCTGGGGTGTATTCTACAGAGTGGATAATGGGAATAATTCCTCCATTTGGTGACAAACCACGAAACTAAATATTTTATTTTTCTCCTAGTCAGTAATCACATCCATCTCTCTAACACTAGTAATACAATAGGTCATAAACTGAATCAACAAAGGCATTTTCTCCCCAGTGGGATTCTAAGTACGTATTTCCCTGAACTATAATTACGAATCTAGTCTCAGTTGTTCGGTAGATTTAGTTCGGTGTTAAACAAAAATCAACCTTTATATGTACAGAAGAAAGGCCGTTTTAATGTTGAATCTATTAAGACATATGCCAAATTAATTTGTTACTTTGACACCACCAAATAGAGTATATTTTACATTAACCACCGGACAAAATAAAGAGACTGGACCTACGAATGGTATTTTCACATGCATATATGTATCTTATAACAGTCTGTCTGTGGCAAGCTTTCAACTAATTTAACATTAATTAATAATATAGTGACAATGGCGATGATGAAGTATCACTGAGATGATGGTGAGCATCGAAAGGCACTGTTGAGAAGACATAGTGCCAGAGCAAGCGAATTACGCGAGATCACTTTCGACCCGTTAATGTTAAAGCAAAGAGACTAACGTATAAATTCTTATCGTCATCACCAAAACGATCGCCAGAACTAAGTTATAATTGGTAAGAGGCTGATAGTGATACACATGATTATCACTAGATAAGCAAAAAGAGACTAACATGTACCTCTAAATTCTTATAGTCATCGCCAAAACGATCGCCAGAACTAAGTTATAATTGGTAAGATGCTGATAGTGATACACATGATTATCACTAGATAAGCAAAGAGGCTAACGTGTAAATTCTTATCGTCATCGCCAAAACGATCGCCAGAACTAAGTTATAATTGGTAAGAGGCAGATAGTGATACACATGATTATCACTAGATGGCGCTGAACAATTTGAAAATATTGATTGATATGCATGAATAAATATTGACATATGTGTCAAGTCATTCTAGTCTTGTCTTGTGTTTATTTACTGCTGTAGTTAGGTACTGTGTTGTGGTTTAGTACAATCTGCTCCTATTTGTACTGTATTTTGGTCACATAGATTACAGTAGACCTTCTCCATGACCAAATATAAATTAAGATTATAGTAAAAAAAAAATACAGGTCCTACTTGGATACCTGCAGTTTTGTAAATAGGTATTTGCTTATTTTAAACCGTGTATTTAACGTACAAAGCTGATGCATTTTCGTTAATTACTCAGTAACATGATCGTGTAAATTAAAACGTTAGAAAATAGAGTATACAAAAATCTAACAGGGCCACAAAGTGATCTCGCAAAGCATAAAATAATTGAAAAAAAAAAATATTTCGATAGTATATTTTATTGAGCATTCGGTGGTTGGTCGAGAATTCATCTTTGGACTATTCGCACAACGAAACGTTCAATTATTGCATCATAATTTATGTAGGTACGTGTAAACTAGCAACTAACATTTATACAAGGAATCAACGCAAAGTTGTCATAACAATATAAGATATACATTTTGTCGGCGTTGTACTTTTATGTGATATTATTATTATTATTAGATAGAAACTTTAACAATTCAAAGAGCGCTAAACGAACTAAATAAACACTTATTAACTGGTGATAGGACTTACAATGTAGGTTGTTATATCCAATAAATATCAATGAATTTACAAATAAGCTAAAACATAACCTGCGTCGCGTTTGTACATTATTAAATATACAATTAAAAAAAGCATATCATACAAATACTGCGCAATAGTACAGTACAAAATATTCGACACTAAATATACCTTCATTAAGATAACAAATAGGCGACTCATTAACATAATAATATTCGGAAATACTTTTGTACCAAACAAACAAATAAATAATACACAATTTCCTCTTTCAAATCAATAATTTGATATGCCGTACAATCACTTCAATCAGACCGTCAGTGCGGCTGGCGCGCCACGTCAGCCGCACGTCGCGTAACAAAAACTACTGCTACAATGAACAAGCTAACATCTTAGGCCCGAAAATATACAATATATCTATTAGAACATACATTTACACAACACTATAATAAGTCGTCAGCAGTTTGTCGGTGACTAGTGGAATATTGATTTGTGTTCTTATAACGAAGTAAGTATTAGGAGTAAGCTCAACGTCGCGTCACTGGAATGGTCGGTGCCGGGGGCGGCGGGACGGCTGCGTCCAAATGCATCGGTTGTGTGACGTTCGCGCTGACTAGAGATTGACACCACACCAGCGCAGGGACTGTCCCGCCTGTACACTGCAGACAATTATGATAACCTCTCAACCATCCGTACATATTAATCAATCAATCTTTCAGTTCCAAAGCACCAGTAGTGTACAGGTAAAACAGTCCTGAACTGTTCAATCGCACATGCTCATTCATTTCTCCTGTCGCGATATGGCCAGCGCCAGCTGAAGTTCGGCGTCTTCGTGGCGTCTCCTCGCTTCCGCCTCGGCCTCCAACCTCTTCGACTCGGAGGCGGCCCACGCCCACTGTTGCTCCTCGGTCGGCAACACTTCTGTACTTTTGCTCTCTAGAGCTTTCTTCTTCTCCTTGTTGTGTCTCGTCCGGCCAATGCCGCCGATAGTGTGCACTAGGGACTTGGCGTACTTCACCGGTTTCGGTGATTTCTCCTTCTTGCTGGGCAGCGTGTTGGAGGGCCACGTTTCGTTGAGGTTCTTGTTCTGATCGCTGCCGCCGCCCCACTCGGTGGCCCAGTTGTCGCTCTTCGACGTCCAATTGTTGTCGGTCTTGTTGGCCCACGCGTCTTTGTTGGCTTTGGGCGTTGTGTTACTCCAGGCGTCGGTGTCGTTTTTATTTGCCGCTGGCTTGTTCCAGGCGTCGTCGGCCCAGTTGTCGTTGGGCCAGGCGGCCCACGAGTCGTTGTTGTTGATGGTGGGCAGCGTGGGCTTGAAGTCGGAGCGGGTGGCGAAGGGGTCGTAGGCGACGGGAGGCGCGGACACTCGCCCGCTGGGCTTGCTCCCGCCGTTCACCGCGGAGCTGGTGCCGAAGAAGTCGTCCGTCTCGAAGCCGGCGACGGACGTTGGTCTGATGTCGTTTTTCTTGGAATCGGTGACGTCGGAAAACGGGTCCTCGATGTTAAACGGATCCTCGTAGCGGTAGTCTTTGAAGGGGTCCTCTGCGAAATCCATGGCCGACTGCTGCGAGCTCTGGGTAAGAAGGCGAGGTGGTGAGACGCGCGCGTGTTTGTGTATGTGTGTGTGTGTTGTGTGTATGTGTGTGTGTGAGAGAGAGAGTACGCACGTGAGTCGGGTCCGCTGCGTCCGATTAGCGCTGCAATGTGGAGGAAGCATCGAGCGTGTTAGCATTGTTACAGGATGAATGACATTCACTTGTCAACGTACGCCATTTATGTTACTTGAAGAAAAAAAAGAGCTTTTCGTTTGAGAAAGTTTCAATACCCAGTCATAAAACATCAAAACTGTCGCTGAATACGATTTTTTAGTTTGTTTCAGTCCAATTTAACCCCAATATATCTACCTTATGGCGTACATTCACAAGAATATTGAAGTACAATATTAGTCACATAACACATAATATTAGAATATATATATTTCAGATCGTTTAGTTGGTTAGTACTTTGTTCGAATTTGTTAACAAAAATATATAAGAAAATAAATAAAATAAAATTTAAAAAAAAACACTTACTTGAAGCAGAACCCATAACCGTCAGGCAAAATGAAATTGCTACAAAGACTTTAAGTTTTTTTTCAAGGAATACAATCCACAAATTGTTACTTGTAACGAAACGCAGCATGCAATGTAAAAATGAAACGTAAAACGGAACGTAGCAGCGGACTAAAGCGAATGGAGGGGGAAAAGGGAACGTGCTATGCTTGTGTGTAAATTATAATTCACTGTACTGGCAATACATGAACATCCGTAAAAAAAAACGTTTTCAGGAACCCAGGTTTCGATATAAAAGTGAAACAGGTCATTGTCGTATTATATAATGAAATGTGGTAATTATAATTATAGTTCGTGCATTTCATGAATGCGCGCGGGCCTTAGATGTGTGTGCGGCAGTTTTGTTCGTTTGAACTGTCAACTAGCGTGTCCATATACGACTCACACATCTAAGGCCCGCGCGCATTCATGAAATGCACGAACTATAACTCAAGTATTTCCAGTACCGCGGAGAATGGTATAATCTTATCGCATTTTGACGCAAATTTTATATGGGGGTTTTGTCTCGGTTTTAGACCAGTCACCTACCAAAACCGTCTACCGTCATTTGATCAATAAACAAAATTTGAAGTTACCAAACTAAACAGAAGAATCTAGGACATATTTTTGAGGTATATCAGTCCGCATCAGACACTCTCCTGCTAAAACTTACTCAAGTAGACTTCGCTAAAAAGGGTATTTTCGACGTACCCTGTATGTCCTGTTATTTCTTTCGTGGAACGCTTTACTAGAAGGGCCAAACTAAAGCTACTAAACCACGTTTTATTTTACGGTCCCGTGGGAATACCGGGATAAAATATATGTTCACCGGACATTTCACCGAGCTTCCCAAGCGTGAATGAATTGGTCAAGTAGTTTCAGAGGCTCTTCAATCCGAACAAACGATCAAATCTTTCTTCTTTATAGAAAGTTCATTTTATAATATAATATAGTAATAATGAGAATTATGTAAAGGCTAATTTGCACTCTATGGGCCTATGTTACCTGAAATATATTTTTTATTTATCCTTTTTATAATATGGGTATAGAGGTGACGAATTGAGTTTCAAAGACAATTTGCGTCAAAAATGCGTATCAAAAAACACAACTTAACAAAACAGAGAAAGTAAAACACAACATAAAAAAAACGTAAACGCCATTCCCATCTCGGTGCGAGCAAACAGTGCACTGACTGTACTGCGTGCAAAAGGACCCCGAGCGAAGAGAATGGTCTTAGAAACTTTTTTGGACGCGTCAATGTGAAAAAAATTTACTATGACGACAATGCGAGGAAACGAACAATTTTTTTTCATCTCCATAGAAAACGTCATCGCCCGAAGCAGAAAGTCTATTTCGTATGGAGATGAAAATAAAAATTTTATTTCCCCGCATTGTCGCAATAAGTAAAAGTTCATATTGACGAGCCCAACAACGTTTCTAAGACCACTGTCCTTTTACACCCTGTATAGTCGCTTAGTACAAATAATACAAACTCAGTCATACCTAAACGCACATTTTACTTTCTCTGCAGCGTTAAAATAAATAAAAACCCAAATATAAAATCAACACTAGTACATGCCTATAAAAAGTCATAAAAAATAATGAGTAAATGTTACAAAAAACCTAAGTACCTAAGATACTGTTAAAAAAAGTAGAGAAATGTCGAAAACTTTTCTTATATTTATTGGGAATAAGTTAACACCAAGTCTAGTCTTGAAAAATGTCTATATTGTTCGCCAAAGCATTACCTAGGTACATTTTAATAACAAAATAATTAAAAGTATTAGTGAAACGCACGCCAAAGGCGACCACTTCAGAAGAATACACAAAACGTTCACTGCATACATACATAATACATGAATGAACTATTCGATAAATCTTTAAATACCAGACAATTCCTACTGGAATAAATTAATACCGCTATTAAATACTTTATGAAAGCTTTAGTTGCAATGCATTTTTTTTATCACTATGAACAAGCGTTTGACCACCATCCTGCCTGATGTTAAGCAGCGATGTGGTCTACGATGGAGTACACTTGTTCATTAGGTACCTATTCACCCGCGACTTAAAGATATTATGATTTTCGACGCAGAAACCGACTACTTTCGGGTCGATGCCAGTCCAGCGGCGTTTTATTGTTTCCAATGAATTTATTGTTAAAAATTTACAGACATAGTGGGACGCATTGAGCACGGGGGAATCGCTATTTCCGATCTTAACCCTTTAACAGGCAGAAGGTTTGTATGAGCTTCATTGACTTTAGACCGTATTTCAATGGACTAAGGTTCAAAGTTAAGTGGCATCTATATTCCCTCTGCCTAGTAAAGGGTTAATGGCCTCAGTAAGACAGAGCGTAGTGTGTCGTACCTGTGAGGCGGCGGTGGAGGCGGTGGTGTTGGCGAGGGCGGCGGGGCGGGGCGGCGCGGGGCGCGGCGGGGGGGTCTTGTGGTGTTTGGGCGGCAGCGCGGGCGCCGGGGACCCGCGCACCGGGGCGTGCAACACCGCGAACGGGTCGCTCTCCCACGACTGGAAAGTAACAAACTCACTTACGTCAGGTACAAGGACTCCGGGCAATGGTCTTAAAAACGTTATTGGGCTCGTGAATATGAACAGTAAAAGTTGTTATGGCGACAATGATGGGTAAAGAAAAAAAATTCATCTCGATATTTATATAGAGAATTTTTTACCTCCGCAATGACATTTTGTATGGATATGAAACATATTTTTTATTTCCTCACAATCTCTAATTAAGAAAACTTGATCATATTAACCAATTAGCGCACCCACTGTACCCGGAGACGGACAAGTTATTTTAAACTCTATCTCTCTTTATTTGATTATGACTTTTATTGCCAAGTATAAAAGTCATAATCAAATAAAGAGTAAGTGGTAACCTGAGCGTTAATGAGTTAACGAGCTCAACGACTCACGAAAGAATTGCAGTCTAGGCTAGACAAGTCAATCGACCTGTCAAATTCGCTTCTTAAATGACGCCGACTATAATATCAATCAATAGTAAGATATTATAGTAAAACGTATTGTAATAAATAAATATTTTACAACAACACACATATTGCCTTCTTTCCATGTTAAGTAGCTAAAGCACTTGTGTTATGGAAATCAGACAACGAGATATATTTACTTATATACAGTTTTTTTCCATTTAAATATATACTTAAATAAATAAAACACCCAGACACATCCAACAAGTGCTTAAAAGTTCATCACCTAAGCACCTGTCAGCGGTGGGAATCGAACCCACGACCCTACGGAGCAGAGGCAGACATGCTGACCACTACACCAACGGGCCCGACAATTTGTACAGTTGTATAACGTAAAATATTTGTTCTTTGTTTTGTTACTAACATTGTCGGCGGCGGGCGGCGCGGCGCCGGGGGCGGTGAAGGCGTCGCCCCCGAAGGGGTCGGCGGCGCCCGAAAACGCGTCGAAGCCTCCGCCGAACGACTCCTGCGCAATGAAAAAATCGAATAAATTAATTGTCATTATTATAAAACCGAATAAAATCTCCCAAAGAGATAGTCAGAGAGCGCTGCTGCAATCGATTTCCACTTGCTACTTTTAACTAGCTAACAAACTTCGAGGACGAGGCAAACAGAAGAATTCAGCTGGGTTGGGCAGCATTTGGGAAGTTACGTCGAGTCTTAACATCAGCGATCCCACAGTGCCTAAAGACAAAAGTCTTCAATCAGTGTGTTCTACCTGTAATGACATACGGAGCTGAGACGTGGACACTGACGGCACGGCTGGCCCACAAGCTCAAAGTCGCACAGCGTGCTATGGAAAGGGCTATACTCGGCGTTTCTCTGAAGGATCGAATCAGAAATGAAGTGATCCCACAGAGAACCAAAGTCATCGACATAGCTCATCGTTTTAGCAAGCTGAAGTGGCAGTGGGCCGGCCATATTTGCCGTAGAACCGATGACCGTGGGGAAAACGAGTTCTCGAGTGGAGACCGCGTCTCGGCAAACGGAGTGTAGGACGCCCTCAGGCAAGGGGGACTGATGATCTACGCAAGATGGCTGGCAGAAGCTGGATGCGAGAAGCCGAAAACAGATCACAGTGGCGTGCAATAGGAGAGGCCTATATCCAGCAGTGGACAAGTATGGGCTGATGATGATGACGATGAAATAAAATCTCCCAAAGAGATAGTCAGAGAGCGCTGCAATCGATCTCCACTTGCTACTTCAAACTAGCTAACCAACTTAGGCTACACTTTATATTTATTTTCCGTAGGTCCTGAACATATGTATGTATTACCTGAGTATTATGATGCGTGGGCGCGAAGGGGTCGTGCGAGGCGGGTGCGGGGGCGGGGGCGGGGTTGGAGAAGCCGCCATCTTGGAAGGGGTCCGCGGCGGGGCCGGAACTCTCCGCGCCCGATGCGAAGCCGTTCGTCTCTCCACCGAATTGCGATGTTTCTTCCTGCAGGAGTATCATAATTAATTTACATACATACATACATACACTTCACGCCTGTCTCTCAGAGGGGTAGGCAGAGACTACAGATCTCCATTTGTCACGGTCCTGACATACCTCTTTCGCTTCATCTACATTCATACATCTTTTCATACATGACCTCCGGTTTCGAGTACTTTTGACGCCACCTTCGGCCAGGAAATCACCAATCTGGTCAATATATGTCCTTCTGGGGCGACCTCTACTCACCCGGCCCATTACATCACCCATATAAATCTCTTTCGTCAATCGACCATTCTCTCCATATGCCCAAATTATAAATAATTAATTTATTAAATGTTTAAAACGGGTATTGAGCTGTCAGCTCGCAACCACGACACATGTAACTGTGTCAAAACGTCGGGCAAACAACGAAGGTAAGCTGAATGCTTATCTTTGGTTAATCTTCGCGCTATAATACCCGTTTTAACATTTAATATCATGTCAGTGCGCGTTTCCTTACAAAATGATCGCTCCATTGGATTCAGTTTCAAAGCTTAAGCCTACAAGGACTGTTTGCTTGTTAGTGCTATTTTCTAGCCAGTAGTATATAGGGGCATTGTACGCACGAGCAACTGCGCTACTATTTCGATACTTCCGGGTAGAAAGGTCGTAAAAGCCACTTTTGGTCAAATTGAGTTATGAATGCTGGCTTATGCAGAATTTTCCGCTTTATCGTTTGGTCTCTATATAACGGTAAGTTGATGATATAGTTTATACGACCTTTCTACCTCGAGGTATCGATTTATTTCCCACATTAATCTTGAAAGCTCGTACGGTGAAGGACAACACCGTGATGAAAGCCGCACACCACGCAGTCTCTGTGTTCCCTCTAACGGCGATGGGCTCATCCCCCTGTCACGTTGGGTTAAATACGCTTGGTGATCCGTGGGCATTTGCTTAGCAAGTGCTTCTGCCTACCCCGCTTTGGGATTAAAAGGCGTGAAGTGTATTTTTTCTTTTAATGTTGAACATGATGGGAGAGAAAACCTGAATATTCCCCACTTTCTCACCACTGTGATTCCTGTTAAGAGCCAGGATCTACAGCGGCATCCATAATATACCAGAGCTCAATCAATGACGACTGGGCTAAACCCCGAAAGGGGGTGGGGGCTAGCCTTCTGTCTTGGATTAATTTAAGATTAATGGACTAATTCCCGTTCCCGTGAGAATTTCCTAAGCTACGTCCGTTCCAAAGTTTAAGTGCCGTTTGGGCTGTGCGTTGATATGTCAGTCAGTCAGTCTGTTTCTCCTTTTATATTACTCACATCAAAAGTGTCTAGGGATTAAGTACATTTTAGAAGATTGCAATCAAGGTTATATTTTACAAAAACTGAATTCATTTAAAATGTGGTGATAAGTCAGCAATACAGTAATACAGGCATGGGGAATTAGGTAGGAGACCAATCCAGAAGGTTAAATTTGATTTAAACAAAATTACGATTTTTTTTAGAGCTAAAAATGTTCTTGATCCCTAGACACTGTGATGTGTGTAGGTGGGATAGTTAGAGAAGCAGTGTGGTGTACGGACCAGTGCGTCGTGGGGCGTGGCGCCGCGCAGCAGGCGCGCCAGGTCGGCGGCGCGGTGCGCGGGGGCGAGGGTGAGGTGGTCGGCGCGCGGGGTGCCCGCCTCCAGCGCCGACACCGCCGCCGACACCGCCGCCGCCTGCTCCTCCAGGTGACTGATCTTCAGCTTCGCCTGCGCGGGGGGGGGGACACATACGTTACTACAATGAAAGTTTATTGACCCGGTACTATCTATCTGCAGCCCTAGAAAGCGCGTCAAGAAAGTCACGACATACAAATTGATATGTCTTAAAATAATAACCCACTACATAACTTACATTTTACTTATATTACTACATAAGCTTTTTTTTTTATCACTATGAACAAGCGTTTGACCACCATCCTGCCTGATGTTAAGCAGCGATGTGGTCTACGATGGAGCACCCTTGTTCAGTAGGTACCTATTCACCCGCGACTTGAAGACCTTCAAACTATACTAACTTAATATTCTTATAAATAATAACCCACTTAACATAAATAAATTAAAAAAAGATCTATTGAATAAATGCTTCTACTCGGTACAAGATTTCCTAGAAGACTGAATACTCTGTATTGTTACCTAATAACCTATATTCTATATTATTTTGTTATGCCATTTAAATTATATACATTTAAAGTTTAATATAAAAAAGAAGTTATTAGTATAGGTAGTAAGACTATTATTGTTAGTATAGTAAGTATAATGAATGTAATATTACATTTAACTTTATATTGGCGTACTATTACGCAAGCTCAACATATTGTAACACCCTTTCAGGGTTCATGTTTGATACCTAATT
>SJJU01070582.1:0-13245 GCA_012932125.1 Conopomorpha cramerella | reverse complement strand
ATAAAAATAAATAAATAAAAAATAAAATAAATACACTTCACGCCTTTTAATCCCAAAGCGGGGTAGGCAGAGGCACTTGCTATTTCCCCGTTTTTTCATATTTTCCATTATTTCTTCGCTCCTAATAATTCCTCGATAAATATTTTTTCAATTCGAACCAGTTCCTGAGATTAGCGCCTTCAAACAGACAAACTCGTCAGCTTTATAATATTAATATAGATACACGTAGTTTATTTACAAACGACACCAGTCCATTTGCGTTAGTAAGTAAAAAACAGACGGTAAAAACTTACGAGCTATGTTAGTTGAAAATAAATCTAAAAGCTATACACATTATGATTATTTTTTATTTGGCTTGTGCAGCAGTCCAACCCAGTGCCCAAGCATTGGACTATCGAGTTTGTTCGCAAATATTCGCAGTAGGCTGTTGTTGGACTTCTGAAGTCTGAGTCGTGTAGACGCAATACTTTGCCTCATGATGGCAAAGAAGTCAACATGTGCCTCCGCAAACATTTTCGACGCACTACAATGTACACACATCAAAAGTGTCTAGGGATCAAGAACGTAATTAGCTCTAAAAAAATCTAATTTATTTAAATCAAATCTAATCTTCTGGATTGGTATCCTACCTAATTCCCCGTGCCTGTATCAATGACTTAGCACCACATTTGAATAAATTATGAATGAATTCAGTTTTTGTGAAAGGGGTATGTCAGGACCGTGACAAATGAAGATCTGTAGTCTCTGCCTACCCCTCTGGGAGACAGGCGTGAAGTGTATGTATATTCTTGATTGCAATCTTCTAAAATGTATTCAATCCCAAGACACTTTTGATGTGTGTACAAAGATAAATGTCTCGATTCATGCACTAAAGCATTATGTCCGTGGCGGGAATCGAACCCGCGACCGTGGTCCTAGAGGCAAATGCCCTGACCACTAGTCCACGGCGGTCCCAATAACAGTCTGTAGAAAAACTAGGTCTCGTAACGTGGAGTTATTTGGAATGCTTGAAATGAGAAATGTATCTTTATGCGTTTATATGGGTCATTCTACGAATGAGAGTTTTGAAATAAAATAAAATTAAAATCGTACTTTACGAAAATTTACTGCAGTATTAGGTAAAAACTAAATAATAAAAGAACAAAAAAATAGTCACACTGTTTAAAAATAATAATTTCTTGAGAAAATCCGATAAAACGTAAAATTGAGTCCACGGGATTGACCGGCACGTCCACGGAATTGAAAAAACAAAACAATAGTGTTCTACAAAAATCAAAGGACATCAACGTATCAGTCTCAAATGTAATGCAGGATATCAGCAAAACAGCTATCTACCGTAACAAATAAATGTCTATTTATTTTTAGAGACTAAAAATCGAAATTATAAAATGTCCACGGAATGTATTCAGATGATGAAGTATATTCCGTGGACTTTAGTTATGTAAAGTAGAAAAGTCAGTATGAACTATCATCACTAGAAGTGTCAAAGAAAACGTTACTGACACATTTTTTCACATCTGTCACGAATGTAAAAACCTTGTTAGAACATTTTCAATTCTTGATTATAATTAGTTTTGCAATAATTTTGATTTGCATCTGACGACTCGTCCGAATACACATCTTTTACTGAAAGCATGCAACACACAGGTTTAACATCACCTGAATTATCGTCAGTTATTTTAGAACTGTAAGATGCTTTTACTAGCAATTCCATACTCCATACCGATTTTCTGCTGTCGGCTTGAATACAGAGTTCAACTCGTGATTTTTGCTCTCGCTTACTCCGCTACAATCTCATTCTATACGTAAACAACAGATTTCCGACAATACGAAATTTATCTTTAAGTGTAATGTTTTAGGCTTTTAAATTTCTTCTGTTCCTAGTTGCCAAAGTATTTCTACTATTGAGTGTATTCGGAGTTGCAGCTGCACTCGACGGGGGAGTGTTCTCATCCAATAGTATTTTCATCCTTTTTTGGTTATGCTTTCTTAGCACCGTGTTTCTGCGCTTCCTTCCGCCAATATTGCTGTATCCTTCATTTTTTGCGCAGAGTATAATATTTAATTGTCTTATTTTCCCTTTTTCTCTCAATTTTCTATGACGTTCTCTATCTGTCCTTTGAACTTTAACCAATAGGGTCTCATTTCAGTTTTTCTCTTTTCCTTCTTATATATCCATCCTTTTTTTGCTCTCACCTTTTTTCTTTAGTTCTTCATTTAGTTTTAGTCGCTAACTAGCCATTGCGATAGCAGTAAGCACGTCCTATAGGTAAAGCAAAACTGTCAAAAGCCCACACACTACAAGCATAATGTCAATTGACGATAAATATTTTTTTTCGAATGTCCGTTACTAGTAAAAATAAATTATGAACCGTTTTTTTTCGATTGCCACTATTTCTTTAGTCAAGAGTAAAAATAAATATAAGAACAATCTAAAAATCAAAACTTTACAGCGTCAATTCCGTAGACAGGTTCCAATTGGACACGGAATTGAGATCCACGGAATTGAGATTTCGAAAAAAAAGTGTAATTATCGTTAACCAACAGCACCCATAGTATCAACATAACCGCAAAACAAATGTTGTCAAGAAACACTGTTTACATACATGTGAAAGGACAATTTTTATTTAGTATTGAATGAGATTTACGTATATGAAATGAATTGATGTCTCGTTAGATTCGCTAAAACTCGAGAACGGCTGGACCGATTTGGCTATTTTTGGTCTTGAATTATTCGCGGAAGTCCAGGGAAGGTTTAAAAGGTGTATTTGTTCCAATACACGAGGTACACTTTTTTCTGCGGCAAAAAAACTGTTTGCCGGGACAGCTAGTAAGGATATAAGAATGACAATGTTAGTACATTTCACGCAAATTATTCGCATTTACCCTCAACTACAGACCAGTAGAACATAATTCACGCCTCTCTGTGTGTTTCCAATCGCACTTACGACGCCCACGATTGAAGCATCGCCAATTCTGCGTCTTCCTCTTCTGCTGAAATCCGAATAAAGAAAATTAACTTTTAATTAAGAGCGTCTGTGATCCAGTTGGTCCGATACTTGACTTGTAACCGGGAGGTCCCGGGTTCGAGTCCGGCTACTGGACGTGTACCAATGGGACTCTTTTTCAGAGCCTATGTACGCAACGCAACGCTTCTACGGTGAAGGACAACATCGTGATGAAACCCGCACACCACAAGGTTTGTGAACCCTATAACGGCGATGGGCTCACCCCCTGTCACGTTGGGTTAAATACGCTCGGTGAACCGTGGGTACTTGCTTTAGCAAGTGCCTCTGCCTAACCCTCTTTGGGATTAAAGGCGTGAAGTGTATTTTTTTTTTAACTTTTAATAATGTTTATATCGACCACAGTAGGAACGTGACGTCACGAAAATTATGGAATTACTTTTTTGTGTGTGTGAAAAGAAACGATAATGACTATTAAATTGCATTTTTTTTAACGCCCGATTTTAAATGTTCGTGTCGTGCCCTTTCATTTGATACCCCACTTGAACATATTTGTATAAAGTCGACTTTTTCCCCCACTTTCAACCCTCATAACTTTTGAACAAATTATCCAATTTTTTATTTAATAAACAGATTCTAAGTATAGGTGTCGTGCTCTTTCATTTGATACCCCACTTGGACATATTTATTCAAGTAAAATTTTTCAGCCCCACTTTCAAACCCCATCACTTTTGAGTGGGTGAACAGATATCGATCAAACATAGCTAAGAACACGCTCGATCAAATCAGCTTTCAAACCTGTTTCTCTTTATTGAAATATATCTTTATCTTTAAACGAGCAATTCTTGTATATTATATATATATAATTGGAATCTCGGAAACGGCTGCACCGATTTTCATGAAATTTGGTATGTAGAGGGATTTGGGGGCGATAAGTCGATCTAGCTAGGTTTAATTTTAGAAAACATCTTTCCAACCGTGTTTTCGGGCATGAAAAATTGCTCAAATTGTTAATACGACTCTTACTGACATTTATTGCCGAGTAGTAATACTATGCTATACGTAGGATGGTGCGGGGGACGTTTTGGTTTTGAAGTAACTAGAGATGGGGTTATGAAAAAATCGAAGGAAAATAATCGATTTTTTTACTTGTTCGATACGGTTTGTAAATAAATAAATAATAAATACACTTCACGCCTTTAATCCCAATACGGTTTGTATCGGAGACAAATTTAATTCGAGCTAATAATCGAGCGAAGCTCGGTCGTCCAGGTACTATATAATATAAGTAAGGAAGTAAGGATAGCTTCGATCGATATTTTATATTAATGGTGGCAGGTAGGTATATTTCATAATGATGGTGGTAAACACAAAGCTCTGGGGGCCAAGTATGCTGCACTCCCATACTTGCATCGCTCTGGTTTCGTAGCGGGGAACAATGAGCATCGCTGTTACACTAAGGACGACAGTAAAATGAAAGTAACGATATCAGTAACGCGCATCGTTTGCCGCTACCATACCAAGGCGATGGAACTAGGAGAGTGTAGTAAATATAGGGCCTTACCAATAATGGCGGAATTGCTATTTCGAAGATACGCAAAGCTCAACTTGTCAGTTGTATGACAAATATGGAATAACCAGTTCAATAGACCTGTAATAACCGTTGTGTAATATACGTTGTGCGGTTAGACTTTGGTCTGAGATGGCAAGTAGTATACTCGTGTAGTAGTAATCTACACGTGCACACCATATAGGCAAAAAGACACTGCGTACCTTAGTATTTTGGTCTGGTTATTAATGCGTCTGTGGTCCAGTTGGTCGGCTTGTAAACGAGAGGTCGCGGGTTCGAGTCCGGCTGCTGGACGTGTACCAATGGGACTCTTTTTCAGAGCCTATGTGCGCAACGCAACGCTCGTACGGTGAAGGACAACATCGTGATGAAACCCGCACCATCAAAAGGTGTGTGAACCCTATAACGGCGATGGGCTCACCCCCTGTCTCGTTGGGTTAAATACGCTAGGTGAACTGTGGGCATTTGCTTTAGCAAATGCTCTGCCTACCCCGCTTAGGGATTAAAAGGCGTGAAGTGTATTTTGGCTACCCGACCTAATAATAGAGTTATTGCTAGATCCTTTTTTGTTCTACTCACGATATGGGCTAACAAAGGTCTTGTGTTTTGTGGGTGAGTATGTAGGTACCTATATTTCGTAAAGACCAGTATATTTGTGTCAATTCATGGGGATTACTGCCTACCTTGTCATAAAAGCCAGTGGACGCCACTGCCTAACAAAGGTCCTATGTTTTGTGGGTGAGTATGTAGGTACCTATATTTCGTAAAGTTACCTATAAATTTGTGTCAATCCGTGGGGATTACTGCCTACCTTGTCATAAGCCAGTGGACGCCACTGGTATTCTGCCATTGCCTTATTAAGTGTTATTTGCGGGATCTGTACATGTGTATTATTTAATTTAATTTAAAAACATTATACATGCATAATATTAAAGTAGGTGCATGTACTTTATTGTCAATATTCAGACGCCATACAAGTTTTAGGTACAACATATAATTAAGCCCGTTTATGTTTCCTGTTCACGAAAGGGTAAATACGAAGTTGCTCTTAATTACAACAAAATACGTTAATTGAACATTAAACATAATATGTCAGTGCGCGTTTATTTAAAAAAAACATATTTTCATTTAGGTACTTACCTCTATAATAAAAACAAAGTAATTAGGTACTTTTTTGAAAAACTGTTGATAAAGTATCATTAAACTCGTTACAATGTTCCAAAAAAATTTTTTTTTTAAACACAGTGAACAAGCCTTTGACCACCATCCTGACTGATATTACGCAGCGATGGAGCACACCTGTTCATTAGATACCAATTTACCCGTGACTTGAAGCCCTCCAGACTGTCCTGCGCACGAAACGCAGAGGTGGTTGCTTTCAAACGGAAATGCTCTGCAATGGATGCTTGCCCTTTGGTGGACATAAGACTCCACTTAAGATCACTTACTTGATTGTGTCCCACTGCTGGGCGAAGGCCTCCCCAATTTCCTCCACTCATCCCCGATTTGGGCCACCTCTTGCCACCACGGCAGGTGTCGGTCCAGGTCGTCACGCCATCTCCTCCTGAGCCGGCCTCGCTTCCTGTGTACGTCGGTGGTAACACAATTGGTGGCGATTTTTGCCCACCGGTTGGGATCAATACGACTAACGTAACCGGCCCAGTTTTCCACTTCAGTTTAGCGGTCGCTGCTCCAACATCCGCAATATTGGTTTTGGAGCGTAGTGTGGTATTTCGGACATGTTCAGTCCTTTTAATACCAAGAATGCTGCGCTCCATAGCCCGTTGGCAACCCTTAAGCCTGGACTTCTGACGCTCAGTCAATGATTAGGTCTGCGCACCATAGTTTAGGATGGGCAGTATGCACGATTAGTCGACCTAAGGGATATTAATGTCAAAAGAAACACATTTTTACCCAGTTTTGTTAGGAAACTATAGTTGTACTATCACATAGGTACACACTGTGAGGGTTACTGGTTAATGTAGCCGTAGCGTTTCAATGGCGGATGTCGTGAACAAGCGGCTTGTTTAATTACACGAGGCTACGTCAGTGCAGTCACTAAAGCCAGTCCGCCGCACACCAGCTACAGAGGTTCATTAAGTTAAACATGAATCTTGATGAAAATTACTTAATGGTAAGTTGTAAGCTGCGCCCGGCGTTGGACCCCCTCATGCGATTCTGGCACAGTACACACGTTCATTAATGTTGCGCTTAGTTTATTCTCTATCGTCGCGCATTAGGTACAGTCGGCTAAGACCTGGTCTATACCACTAAAAAGCCTAGACGATCTAGTTTTAAGGAGACACAATTGCATATACGGATACAATGCCAAATATATACTGCGTGTAAAAGGATCCCGAGAAATGGTCTTGGAAACTTTCTTGCGCTCGTCTATATGAACAACTTTTACTGTGGCGACGATGCGGGGAAATAAAAAAAATGTAATCTCCATACAAAATACACATTTTTTTACCTCGGGAGATGACATTTTGTATGGGGAATGGAATTTCTTTTGTCAGTTCATATTGACTAGACCAACAATGTTTCCAAGACCATTGCTCGGAGTCCTTTTACACTCTGTATACATTAAATATTGTACTATCGCGAACAAAAGTAGTTGGACAGCGAATCACTAAAGCCAACCTACTCACACATTTGAATGTTATTAGGCATTAAGGTTCATTCGGTTACCTGGACGACATCGGCTCCGAGCGATAAAGTCGCCTTTTTAACCGACTTCAAAAAAAAAGGAGGAGCGTTGACAGCGTTGTGGTCTACGATGGAGCACACTTGTGCATTAGGTACCTATTTACCTGTTTGCCGTACGTTATCTTAAAAATATCAACAGTTTAAAATATTAAAAGGATATTTTACCGAAGTTCATAAATGCAATAAAAATAACCATTACACGGTGAGCACTGTCACTAATTTATTATATTTATAATAATAATATTACTTTTTTATTTCACATTTGTTGTAATTACCCATTTAAACATCAGGCATACGCCACTAGTGCATGCTGTGGCAACTTGTAATTAAGTCAACGCTCGCATATGCTTTTGCTTGTTAAGTTTCTGTATTTATTTGCTCAAGTGTACGAATTGTTGGTTGTACTAAATAAATAAAAAAAATAAACAAAAATGATAATGTAGGTAATTGCTAATTGATCTAATTAAAAAAACTATTGTATGTCACTTTTTCTTGAAGCGCTGCCCTTAACGGGGGGGGGAGGGGGATTAATAGAGATGAGAGAGAGAGACATAAATCTACACGCGTGCATACTAAGCGTATTGGACTACTACATAAAACTTAAAGTAATATCGGAAACTCGGGCAGACTTCCGAAAATAACCACTTAGTAACTTGTTCAGCGGCTCTTCTGTATTCTGTGGGGAGTGAAATAAGCAGGAAAAAAGGCACTTTGTAAATTAATATTAAATTTTACATATTTCGAACGAAGACAAAAAAGAGCTTAGAAGGTATTAAGAGTTGCCGATGTTATTTGATTAGGACATCATTCAGTTCTCCGAGTGGAATTGAAAGCTTTTAATTCTCTAATTATTAAAATACAAATTGATATTGAACCACAATTTCACGTTTCTAGTAATTACAAGAAATAAAGTCATTAGGTACATTCATTTCACACTTTCTTATGTCGGGACCAAAACTTGGGTGAAAACTTGGCACACCAATGTTTATATGCACGACTAGTGGACGCCCCGCGATTTCATTCGGGTAGTTTAGTACTGTATATATTAGTACCTGCATATTATATTTCAAGTATCTAACTTGAGCTGTTTAGATTTTTCATACAAAAGTATTTTCCCGTTAATTCCTGTTCCCGCAGGGATTTCTGGAATTCCTTTTTTAGTGCGCCCCTACGGTAACTAAGATACGTTAAAATTTCAAGTACCTAAGTTTGGGCCGTGCGTTGATATGTCCGTCAGTCAGTTTCTCCTTTTGTATATTTATGTAGATAAAACAAAGTCGCCGACCGCTGTCTGTCCCTATGTATGCTTAGATTTTTTAAACTACGGAACGGAATTGAATGCGGTTTTCTTGAGTAGATAGAGTGATTCTTGAGGAAGGTTTATATGTATAAAATAATATTAACTTTTTTAAATTAGGGATGAGTGAGAGTATTATAAACGTAAGAGTAAACAAATATAATCAGAATGCTCCGAACCGCTAAGCTATCAGGAGTTACACGTGTTATTGTGAGTCAACCATAACAGATAGACATATGCTATTGCGGGATATATTTTAGACAATTTTATATAGAATGTTTCCGTCATACATTAAGGCTGCACACGAGACAGAAGCTAAAAATGGAGTAACATCTCCCGTTTTCCCAAAATTTTCCTTCAGTACTCTGCTCCTATTGATTGTAGCGTGATGAAAAGTATCCTATAACCTGCCCAGGAGTATGAATAATTGTACCAAGTTTCGTTTAAATCCGTCGAGTCGTTTTGTTTCTATAAGGAACATACAGACAGACAGACAAAAATTTTACTGATTGCATTTCTGGCACCAGTATCGATCATTAATCACCCCCCCATAAAGTTATTTTGAAAATATATTTCATGTACAGAATTGACCTCTCTACGGATTTATTATAAGTATAGATAATGTCCAACATGTCCAACCAACCCCTGACCGATCTATTCCAATACACCAATTATTATTGAATCTAATGACAGACTTATTTTACAACTAGTGGACTCGACAGACGTTGTCCTGTCTTAACTATTAATATGAATATCTAGGGTGGCCTGTGCCTAGCAGTGGATGTCATTTTTTTCGGAAATCGGTCCACCCGTTCCGGAGTTACGCCGTGACAACGAAAAGTGGCTTTGATTTTCATATAATAGACTAGTTGTCTCGGCAAACATTTGTCATGGGAAGTCGCTTCTGTACCCCGTGTATTGGATAAAATATACCATTTAAGCCTTCCCTGAACTTCCACGTGTAATTCAAAACCAAAATTAGCCAAATCGGTCCAGTCGTTTTCGATTTTTAGCGAGACTAACGAACATCAATTAATTTATTAATTTTTCTTACGTACATTGTAGCGTTAAACCTGAGCTTGAAAAAAGGTCTATCGCCATGAAATCCATTGTGGCTATAAGCAATGTATGCGTACTACGCCCAATGGGCTGCACTCCAGAAGTTGCGGGCTGACTGAGACTTGACCCTGGATATCCAGCGGGAAGTAAACTCAAATTTTTAACTTCTCGTAACGAATACTTTGTCAAATAAAAGAGTCTACGATTGTTGATATAACCAGGATCTCCATTTACTATGTTTATATTACCAAAAATGACGTTATAATACTATTTCCCCTTCTTTCAAACAAACATGCGCTGAATAAAGAAAGCGCTTTCTCATTTCTGTATGTAAAAGTCATTACAGCATTAGGAGTAAATCAATATAAAGTATGAAGTATTCAATATTACTTAATCAGATTAAAACGCAGTGAACAACGCGAGTAACAGCGAGCTATCATATATAGAATCTAACTAAAAGACATTCTCGTCTTGTAAAAAAAATAAGGATACATTCCCTGATAATTAAGAAAAAGGCCTAAAATAATACTAAAATTTAATACCATTTTTATCTCTTGAAAAACATTAATTAGACAATTTATTCTGGTTTGATGGGCTGTCCGTTTGCCAGCATACAGAATATAGCAAGGCATCACAGCGTATGCCGTGCAGGGCTCGAGTGCCGAGACGTGCTCAGTAATATGGAACAACTTATTCATTAGAGTTACAAGAAAAACTTATTATAGGATGCGGGAAGACATGCGCTTGCATTTTAGCGCCCGATTTCCTCAAGCAATGCCACCTTTGTCAGTTAGGGTAGTGTTAGTTGAAGCTATTAGGTTTTTTTAATTACTGTAACGTCCACTTCACTTGGAATATATCTTGGGTATCGAACATATACCTACTCTGAATAATTCGATTGTACTTTTCCTCTTTTGAAGTAGGTATAAACTTTTGTAACAATGTAAGTCAGCGCAAAGCACTAAATAGCACCTTGCAGTACATTAATGGCCGCTTTATGGTCGAGCACGATATCCTCGCCTAGACACTGCTTCGGACTCGTTATTTATTGGCCATTGCTCTGCATCTAATTAATACTAACTGCCTAATGAGGCTTCCAAGGAAATTAAACGAAAGTTATGCGCCCGCCATGATTGCAGCAGCGAGGTATTTTAAATCATACTTTAACATTTCGTTTCAACCGGAATAATTTACAGCAATTGCAAATTGTTCTTGCGAAGACAAAAATGTTCTGTGACGGACGAGCCGCGCATGTACAAGTGTTCTTGTCTGTCTTTTTTGTTCATATACTTATTTTATTTATTTTATTTTAAACACTTTAATGCACAAAAAAGTACACATGGCGGACTTAATTCTAAAGCATTTTCTACCAGTCAACCACCAGTAATGGGAAAGACCGATGGGTGTGCCAGGATACAATAAAGAAAAACAAAATGAAACTACTATACTATATACTGAATGAAAGAGATGAAAATGGATGTCTAGGAAACAGTGTAAATAACTATAAACTTTTTGAAAGAACCGTGTTAGTATGGGACTGTATTTATGGCAATAAAAAAATTCGCTTCACGCATTTTATTCTCGCAGCAGTGCACGCCGAAGCATTTGCTAAGCAATTGCCCACGGTTCACACAAACGTAATTAACGGTTGGCCGTTATAGGGTTGAGGAACCTTGTGGTATGCGGGTTTTCTTGACCGTATGAGCGTCGCGTTGCTCTTTTCTGTTTCTCTTTTTGTCAAACGTCTAGAACCTACAGCAGATCCCGAAAGGTTTCATCACAGATATCACGAGTCAAGTATCCAACCACTGGACCACAGATGGTATCTGCAATAGACGACTCTAGCTAGTGTTCCGTAGTACAAAAGGGTTTATTGATCGATTTTCTGACCATTTTTAGGTAGGTAAATATTTTGTGAAGTGACCTAGGAATATAATAGTAATAGGTCAATAGTAATATTATGACAGCGAACTTTCTTTAAGTCAATAAAAATGACTATGCACAAGTTTATCGATGATTTATAACAAGTATGTATTTAAAAAAAATATATGACACTTGGTTTGCTCAAACTCTCTCTTAACTTTTTTCAAAACAAATTATTTAGTAAAAATACCTAATATCTATTGTGTTCAATTCTTGAACATCTAAATACAAATACCTAGGAAGCTAGGTAGTACGGGAAGGGACAATCTAGAAAATGGTCTTCAATGTACAATAGACTAGCTACAAATGTATAAACAAAACGTAGCCAGAATGCGTCAAGATTGTCAAACGCCCCCATAAATCTGTCGTATCATTATTCAGCTAACTAACGAAGGCGCTGGCTTTGATTATAGGCGCTCTCGTCGGCAGTAATTGGGTTCCGTAGACAATATTAATAAGGCTACACTCTATACGACTAATTAAACATGATACATTTCAGTAGATTACCGGAATTAGGTACTTTCAACGTGTCTGGGTACTGGGTGTCTGGTAGTGGCGTGCACTGGCTTTTTACGACAAGATAGGCAATCATTGACACCTATGAATAGGTGACTTGTCTTTACCTACCTAGCAACTCACCAACAAAACACAGGACCTTCGTTAGCCTATGTCGTGACTACAACAAAAAAGGATCTAGCAATAACTCTATTATTCATTTGACATGTGACGTTTGAACTGTCAATACGCAATTACATCCTCTCCCGAAATTTAAAATTAGGAAAAATTATTAAAACGACCACAATTGATATAATTATTTAATAAACGCATAAATAGTGTACATTCAGTGACAGTGCTGTGAAAAATAAGACACCAAAGCAAAAGGAACGTACATTAACGGACCCCTACGACTAACGGCCGTTATAACTGCCTACGTGGGATCGTCGACCGCCTAAAAACAGCTGTTGTTATTGTGATCACTTTACTTACGAGCGTCCAGGATGAACTGCAGGGCGTGCAGAACAAATGTGAGCCTTGGTGAACAGATTGTTTGCACGAAATGTAAAGGGCACTTTCACTTTAGGTGTCTAAACATGACGTCAGCACACTTTCTCGCCAACAAAACGAGTCTTACGAAATCCTGGGAGTGTCCTGACTGCACTAACATCAACACATCACGACGGGCTCCCAAAAGCGACGACACCCCAGTGCGGAGACAACACGAGACACCGCACACACTGAATATGTCCTGTGATGATATCCCCCTGAACTCACACACTTCACCATCGTTAACAGAGTTTAACAGTTTATTTAGCAAAATGGAATCATCACTTAATAGTAAACTGGATCGGTTTTCTAAGGATTTTCACTCGTCTATTAACGCACTTAGAGTGGATGTCACTGGCACTACAGACTTCTTTGGCGCTCAGATCACCGAGCTTTTGAAGACCATCGACATTATGAACACCAGGATGAATGCATTAGAGGTGGAGAACGGCAAGCTCAGATCGGAGCTGGCGACCGTAATGCGAGTCCAGCAGCAGACCGACGCTTCGGGCCTCCTCGACACCATCGACCAGCTACGCAACGATCTGAACGACCGGGAGCAAGCCACGCTTCTGAACGACGTGGAGATCACCGGCGTCCCGGAGTTTGACGGGGAGTCCTGCGGCCACATCGCCTCGGTGGTCGCCGTGAAGCTGGGTGTGCAGCTGGAGTCGCGG
>SJJU01070581.1:0-17124 GCA_012932125.1 Conopomorpha cramerella | reverse complement strand
TGACATGTGACGTTTGAACTGTCAATACGCAATTACATCCTCTCCCGAAATTTAAAATTAGGAAAAATTATTAAAACGACCACAATTGATATAATTATTTAATAAACGCATAAATAGTGTACATTCAGTGACAGTGCTGTGAAAAATAAGACACCAAAGCAAAAGGAACGTATATTAACGGACCCCTACGACTAACGGCCGTTATAACTGCCTACGTGGGATCGTCGACCGCCTAAAAACAGCTGTTGTTATTGTGATCACTTTACTTACGAGCGTCCAGGATGAACTGCAGGGCGTGCAGAACAAATGTGAGCCTTGGTGAACAGATTGTTTGCACGAAATGTAAAGGGCACTTTCACTTTAGGTGTCTAAACATGACGTCAGCACACTTTCTCGCCAACAAAACGAGTCTTACGAAATCCTGGGAGTGTCCTGACTGCACTAACATCAACACATCACGACGGGCTCCCAAAAGCGACGACACCCCAGTGCGGAGACAACATGAGACACCGCACACACTGAATATGTCCTGTGATGATATCCCCCTGAACTCACACACTTCACCATCGTTAACAGAGTTTAACAGTTTATTTAGCAAAATGGAATCATCACTTAATAGTAAACTGGATCGGTTTTCTAAGGATTTTCACTCGTCTATTAACGCACTTAGAGTGGATGTCACTGGCACTACAGACTTCTTTGGCGCTCAGATCACCGAGCTTTTGAAGACCATCGACATTATGAACACCAGGATGAATGCATTAGAGGTGGAGAACGGCAAGCTCAGATCGGAGCTGGCGACCGTAATGCGAGTCCAGCAGCAGACCGACGCTTCGGGCCTCCTCGACACCATCGACCAGCTACGCAACGATCTGAACGACCGGGAGCAAGCCACGCTTCTGAACGACGTGGAGATCACCGGCGTCCCGGAGTTTGACGGGGAGTCCTGCGGCCACATCGCCTCGGTGGTCGCCGTGAAGCTGGGCGTGCAGCTGGAGTCGCGGGACGTGGTGAGCTGTGCGCGCGCCGGCCCGCGCCGCGCCAAGCCGCTGCCGGGCGAGGCGGCGCCGCGGCCGCGTCCCGTCGTGCTGCGCCTCGCCAGGCGGGCTCTGCGGGACGAGCTGCTCAGCAGCGCCAGGGTGCGCCGGGGAGCCGCCCTCTCCACTGCCGACCTTAGCCTGCCGCCTCACGACCCACGTCGGGTCTACGTCAACGAGAGGCTAACCAAGGTCAACAGGAAGGTTTTCGGTCTGGCCAGGGAGGCTGGTCGCACTCATCGATGGAGGTTTGTCTGGTCTAAAGAGGGCCGAATCCACGCACGCCGAGACGTTGACTCTCCGGTACATCGCCTACAGTCTGAAAAAGACATTAAACGGGTTTTTAGTTCCACGGACATTAGCTCAAAAATACCAGCATCTTAGATTTTTCTCACAAAAAAATATTCAAAATTTGGTACCTCTGTTTTTATTTTATCTTGCTCTGCTATTTTCGTTAATTTCTTTTTGTTATTCAGTTGCCTTCTCTCTGTACTCATTACTGTATAAATTTCTAATGCGGCCTCCTGTGGATGTTGTTGGCGTGGTATCTGTAAAACAGGTTAAATATTACAAATTAGTACAACTTAACATTTACCGCATGCACTATCATTTAACAATTTCCACGAAACTCATACCTACTAACAACATATTATTTAAGTTATTTCGTACCAGGACATTTAATTATTTCAATATATTTCATTATTTTATTTATTTATACTTACTTGATATTTGGACATTTTCGTTTATTATTTTTGCTGCACAATGATTATGATTAAGTACTTAAAATTGGGTTTCTTTAACGCTGGATCTTTGTGTACGAATCACGAGGAATTCCAAGTTGCGGTTGAACGCGAGTCTCCTGATATACTGGCCATTAATGAGACCTGGCTGCGAGCAGGCGAGGAGGCCCGCGCGCCCTCCCTACCTGGCTATCGGCTACGTCACGTGCCCCGGCCACGTGAGGTGCGCTCGCGTGGCGGTGGAGTAGGTTTTTATTTGAGAAGCGGTTTATCTGCACGCATCTACCCACATCTTTCGGGTCCGCCTGAGGTTGAACAAATGTGGCTGCGAATTAACATCAACTCGCAAATTATACTAATAGGCACTGCGTATCGACCACCGTGGCTTAATATAGATAAGTTTCTGGTTACAATCACGGAGTCGATTACTTCTTTTAATTGTAATTATGACTATATCATTCTTACGGGCGATTTTAACATAAATCTGCTAGTTAGCGATATCGCGTCGAAAAAGCTTAAGATATTTATCCAGTCACTGAATCTTATAAATTATGTCGCGCAACCTACCCACTACACAAACCATAGCAGCACACTAATCGACGTCTTCTGCACTAACGCCCCGGTAAATAGTTGCGAAGTCTTAAGAATAGCAGAACTTGGTGGACACGCTATGATAATGACGACCTTGAAAATTAAAAAACCAAGAGCACATCAAGCGAAATTTGTTATTAGGCCGTTAAAAAGTATTGACCTGCCTCAATTTCAGTGGGACATCTCTCTCATATGCTCTGGTACATATTCAAAGAGGTATCAAATGTAAATAATTTGGTATCTCTTCTGAATGAATTTACATTAGGACTGTTTAATCTGCACGCGCCATTAAAAACTATCCGTTTAAAATTTTATAACAAACCGTGGCTCACATCCAACATCCGCCTTATGATGCACCTGCGAGACGTTTCTCATAGAAAATGGCTAAACTCTAGGTCTGACCAACACAGGACAGAATATAAACAATTGAGGCATTTGGTAAATACGTCTCTGTCATATGAAAAAGCGGCATTTTATAAACAAAAGATTAACCTACACCAAAAACATGGAAAACTTATCTGGAAAAATATTTCCAATCATATATTGCCCAGTAATGATAAATTTAGTTTGCCTGAACATCTACAACAACCGGACCTGATTAATGATGCTTTCTTGACTTTACCCAATATTAATGACCCCACAATATCAAATTTGACATTTTATGAATTTAACCGTTACACCCACAATACTTTTGAATTACGAACTATTAGCGAGTCTTGTATCCTGAAAATTATTCTCAAATTGAAATCTAATGCTACTGGAGCAGATGGCATCAACAGGGACATGTTTATTCTGACATATCCTCATACACTGACCGCTATCACTAAAATTGTCAACCAATCTATAAAATCATGTACGTACCCAGATCAGTGGAAAATTGCAAACGTAACTCCTCTTCCTAAAATCAGCAATCCACAGGATTTTAATGACCTGAGGCCAATAAGTATATTGCCGTACTTATCCAAAATTTTGGAAAAAGTGGTTTATAACCAAGTAGCTCAGTTTTGCGAGGACAGTAACATTCTGCCTACACACCAGTCGGGCTTTCGAAAAAACCACAGCACTTCCACTGCGCTTTTGGATGTGATCGACGGGATCCTGGGCAACATGGATGAGGGTATGGGTACCTTTTTGGCGTTACTGGATTTTTCAAAGGCGTTCAATTGTTTAAATTATGACCTGCTTCTTTCAAAGCTCTCATTCTACGGATTTCAACCAGGAGCAATCAAATGGTTCCAAAGCTACCTATATAACCGTTACCAACAGGTTGTTATACCTAAACCTGACGGTTCCGTAATGACCTCTAAGCTCAAAGAGGTGACCAGGGGTGTTCCCCAGGGATCGATCTTGGGACCTCTTCTGTTTGCCATTTATTCTGCTGATATCACAAATTGCATACAGTCCTGTAATTTTCACATTTATGCTGATGATTTGCAGGTTTATGCTCCTTGCGGCAAATATGACATCACAGATGCAATAACTAAAATCATAAAAGACCTGGACAGCATATCGAATTGGTGCAAAAGTAATTCGCTATTTTTAAACAACAAAAAATGCAAGGTGCTCATTATGGGGTCCAAAAAACAAAAAGAACATATTATCTCTAAAAATCCTTTCATTCACATTAAGGGTGAAAGACTTGAGCTTGTTGACGAATGTAGGAACTTGGGTATTGTTATGGATTCATCACTGACATTCGAATCACATGTGGGGGTTGTAGCTCGCGATTGCTTTTTCCGGCTAAAAACTTTATACAGCGTGAGGCAGTATCTTAGCGTTGACATCAGGATCCTTCTTTGTGAGTCCCTAATTCTGTCTAGGATAAATTATGCTCTCACTATGTACGGGTCATGCCTACGGGAGCGATCTTGGAGCCTTCTACAACGTATCCAAAATGCCTGTGCTCGTTTCTGTTATAATATTCCACGGCGTACTCATGTTACACCATTTTTAAACAGTGGAAACATGCTGAAAATAAAAAATCGACAGAAACTGTACTTTGCGACTCTCCTCTTTGGGGTTATCAACACCAGGAAACCTGCCTACCTGTACAACAAATTGGTATGGCGCAATATGCGACGCGGGCAACAGTACCGTGCAAGGGAATGTTCGAACCAGCTTTGTTGCCCGGACCACCGGACCGCTGCGTTCCGGGGTAGCTTCCGGTTCCAGGCTTCAAAGTGTTGGAACGACATTCCTCCACCACTTAAAAAGGCTAGCACAAAAGTGACTTTTAAATATAAATACAAATTAATTTTATTAACATCGCAAAAATCTATATAAATATTATGGCTCGACATTTCCTTTCTTAATTTCATTTTTTATTATTAATACCCTTAACACACATAAATCCTATTTTACTGACATTTCCTACATTTTATTAATTACAATTATTTTTTATATTTCATATATATATATATATATAATTTTTTTAGACCACTCAGCTTTCTCTCACTTGACATGTACCTACCTACCTTCATTTAAGTTATATGACATACCTTATTTAATTATTTACTAATTACTAATGGGGATTGTTCACATTTTTTAAGTGGTGTTTTTTATAGTATTTTCTGAAAATATAGACCATTTTAAGAAACTAATTTGAATATTTTTGTATAAAATTGTCTAATTACATTTTAATTAATTTTTAAAGTTTAGACCGGAAATACGTCATCATTGCGTTGAAAGAACACCGTCATCGTAGCCAGAAAAAAATAACATGATTGACATATGATACACATCTATAAAATGACAGTGACTGTCAACCTATATAATATTAAGTAAACAAGAACCGAATAAAATAGGTAGGTTTTCAAAATATTTGCAGTTTGTTTTGTTACTCCCTTCTGTCACAGCTGGCACACGACAAACTTCAATCAGACTTGGCACTTCAGTTACTTTTTTTGCTTTGGAATACATTCCTATGGGCTGAGCTATGACGTCATAGTCTTCAAATAAAAATTTAACTTAAAAGTTGAAAATAATTTCAATCCATGAAGATTTTGTAAATCTGATTCTTGATAATGGTTAATTAAGGCTATTCCTCGAAATGGTTTTCGAATTGGACATCTTGAGAAAATTATGAACAATCCCCATTTCTAATGACATAACAATTATAATATCTTTATTTATTTTACACCTCACAGCATGTCACGGGTACTGATGTAAGATCAGCGCTGGGAATGGTGTGCGTATCCACATTATTCCCAGCATATGCTGAATCAGAGCCCTTTTGCATTTGCCACGTCCAACTCGTCTATCTTCTATCTATTTTTTATTTTGTATGTTTTTTGTTTTTGATGTGTTGTTTCTTCTCTTGTAATGTAACTTTTGTGTATGTGACAAATGCGAATAAATAAATAAATAAATTAAATATTTTACACAACACCACACATTGCCTTCATCCCATGTTAAGTAGCTAAAGCACTTGTGTTATGGAAATCAGACAACGAGATATATTTACTTTTGTTTTTTTTTTCATTTTAAATATAATACTTAAATAAATAAAACACCCAGACACATCCAACAAGTGCTTAAAAGCTCATCGCCTTAGCACCTGTCAGCAGTGGGAATCGAACCCACGACTCTACGGAGCAAACGCAGACATGCTGACCACTACACCAACGTTATAGGGTTCACACATCTTGTGGTACGCGTGTTTTATCCCGATGTTTTCCCTTGCCGTATGAGCAAGTGTAGTGTACAGAGGTTCTAAAAAAGAGTGTTACTGTGGTCTTATTTCTTTATCGTTTGGTACACGTCCAGTACAGTATGTCTACAACTTGCAACCTCCCGATTGCAAGTTAAGTACCCGACCACTGGGCCACAGAAACTCAACATCGGTCTCCACAAGCGGATCCAACAGTGTAAACGCTTCTTAACCCTTTAACCGCCAACGTCTTCAACATGTGACACAGGAGACAGACGATTTTAAAGCCTATGGTATTGGAATAGAATACAAAACGATAAAACAATGTCGCAAAATATGGCGGTCAAAAGGTTAAAGAATGTCCCTTGAGCAGAGAACACTTCTAGAGAGTTCCAGAATACGGGCCATTGTCTATGGGAGCGGATTATCAAGATATTGTCAATGGAGTAAATGACAGTTAAGTTTTGTTTTCCTTTTTTGCTTTGCTTGTCATCTTCTGATGTGTTTTTATTGAAGTCCGCATCAAATTTTAATATTTTTTTGATGTCGTTTTTAGCTTTTTCATGTCTGCTCTTTGCAAGTTTTCAACTTTTTCTTTACGTTTACTATTGTGCTGGCGATTTGATCGATTGATTTACACTTCTTCCATGGTAAGATTATGAGCCTCACACATCATCATCATCAGCCCATATTTGTCCACTTCCGGACATAGGCTTTTTCAATTGCACGCCTCTGTTGTCGGCTTCTCGCAACCAGCTTCTGGCAGCCATCTTGCGCATATCATCAGCCTACCTTGCCTGAGGGCGTTCTACACGCCTAATAGTAATACATACACATAAAAAATCTAAATTTTCTTTATTTCATCGTTATAAGTGCGTACATGCAGATATACAGTAGTATAACACAAAGCTTACAGAAGTTCATTTATGATTTAAAATCGTCCTCGGTGCGAATTATTTTTTTTTACTGGCGAGAAGAACCGGGATGAAACTGACATCTTTTCAGATTGTCAGGGCTGGCTGGGCAGGGGACATATACGTCACATCCGTTTCCTAATGGGATTACGAACCTAGGGGATAGGGGTCATTGCCTCCATTTGTCTCGACCCTGGCAAATCCATTTCGCCTTTTCACATCCATACATGTGCTTTCCCTAGCCAATGTGGGCCCGTCGCCCTAAAGTACCAAACAAGCAATCTAATTTGTGAAAATCAACCCCAAAGTTAGAAAGCCTAGTTCGTCGTACGGTGAACTTGAGATAGTTTGAGAATGAGCTAAGAAGCCTTACACAGCATTGAATTTTGTTTTAAACACTATGAAAAAGCTTTTGACTATCATCCTGCCTGATCTTAAGCAGCGATGTGTTCTGCGGTGGAGCATTCCTTTCTGATAGTGCGTATACATTTTGCTATATCTACTTTTGTTTACAGGTTCACATAACGTCCTATGATATCAATAAAAAGCCCACGGGTGCACATACTAATCACGACATACCACGAAGAAAGGAGGAATCAGGAAGCAGTCACTAGTGCTGAAAAATCTGATAACCAGAACGATATTTGTGTTGAAAACACCTTATGCCCAATCTGTCTTACTGATAGAATGGAAAATTATAAAAATAAAGACAGAGTCACGAGAAAAGGATGTCCTCTGTGTAACGAACCCTTTATAAAAGGAACCAAAGACTGTGAAGATACTGCTAATAAGAATAAAGAATCTAAAACAGTCAAAGTAACCTCCAAACACGTTCAGACTAATAAGGAAACCGATTCCGGAGTGGAATTACTAAACGAAGTTTTAAAATTATTTCGTGACAAGAAAATTAACGCTCACAAAAAGTCTAGTAACAAGACAACCAATCAGAAAGACGCGTGCGTTCACACAGCCGCTAAAATCAATCTCAGCGTGAGTAAAGTATTCAAATGTTCAATAGATGATAACACAAACAATGATTGTAGCAAGGGAAAATTTACCGTATTACATTCAAGTCAACCTAGTAAAGCAGAAATTGTTGCAAGCAAAAATCTTATCAGACACAAATCTTCTTCTGTTCCACTAATGAAAATTGACGAAATCAAAAAGAGTTTAATGGATAGAACGAAATCTAAAGACACAATTGGAGAGGTGAATAGACTATTTGCCGTTCTCGACAGTAATAATTCTAAAGATGATGTGTCTAATAGACCGATAGTAAGGAATGGACCTAGAATTCTACCAGTCGTGATGAACAATCGCAATATGACAATAAAGAACACAGATTCTGAAGCTATAGATTCATCTAACCATGGCTTCGCGAGCGGAGACAGTAAAGTCAAAATAATACAAAGTTACTGCGAGAATTGTAGAAATAGCAGCACTTGGGAAGTGGTCCGGCATTTAGACAAAACCAACAAGTTCTCGTATGATAGTCAACAGGGTTTTGATACTTAGTTCATCATAGCAGTCCACTCACGTCCACTGATTGACATAGGCCTCTCAAAGGCGCACCGCAACGGGTTATTCCGATCACTTGCCCTAGAGAATTCACCCTAGGGTGAGGAATCTGGGAAACTTGCGTATTAGAATTCCCTTTGTAGGTAAAAAGTCCCAAGGGTAAATTCTAAGATACTTTCCCTAGGGTGAATTCTCTGGGGTAAGAGATCGGTATCGTGTGTCGGAACTTAGTAAAATAAAATACGTTCAACTCTTTATTTTTCTTTTATTTAGGGAATATGTATGAATGTATTCCATTTTCCGTTTTTAATTGCAATTTTCAAGATGCAGTCATAGAAAAATAATTATTTTTATATAATAGGAAAAGGACATAGGAGGGATGTCTATCTAATTCTGTTTAGTAGTGCCCACATTTGTACCATGATGGCTAGGCTGGCAAGGGTATAGTGGTTCGTTATTTACCAGGAAAGGTCAAATGGGAATTAACCGGTACATACGTTCGGGAAGCTGCCTTCAGACACATTGGTACAATCTCCATATTTGTACAATTTCAAATTTGATCAATTTCACATTTGTTCAATTTCACATTTGTACAATTCCAAAATTTACACACACACACACTTCACGCATTTTAATCCCAAAGCGGGGTAGGCATAGGCACTTGCTAAGCAAATGCCCACAGTTCCCGCGCGCGTATTTAACTCAACGTGAGAGGGTCTGACCCCATCGCCGTTATAGGGTTCACACACCTTGTGGTGTGCGGGTTTCATCACAAAGTGCGTTTTTTTTTATGTTGAAGTAGCACGTGTTCATTAAAAGTTCTTAATTTTTGATAAAGACTGTTTTTGTATTAATTAGCAAGCGAAACATTAAAGTATAATTTGTACAAGAAAGGAAAATTACTAATTAAAACTTGAAATACTAAACATTTGGTGTGCATGTAGCATGTTACATTTTTCAGTGTTTCCTTACACAAGTCAGTTACTACTACTTACTAGTTTTTTTTGTAGCTCTGCAGGGCCCTGTTTGCCCAGTATCACTGCGACTATTGCTGATCTATTGTGATCGCGACCTAGTTAATCCTTTAAAGTATGGTACTAGTTAGTACCTATCGTAAAATAGTTGGTAATTTGATGGTGGTCAAACGCTTGTTCATAGTGATTAAAAAAAAAGAGAATAAATAGCATTTACATTTAACTTTATAGAGGAAAATAGGTGTGAATCAGTTAGCGTATAGTTAGCACCTTCGCAAAATATCAAATTTTATTCCTCTAGCCCCATTAGAACTAAAGTTATAGCCGGACTAACCGGGCGAAGCAAAGTCCTCTACCTTCCTCTGGTTGACAATAAAAAGGACGTATAAATAAAATGTTAATAAATTTTATTAGCAATAAATAATTACCTACCAATAAATAATTCCAAAAGACAAGATTAAAGAAACGAAATACCTTAACAAAAACACAGTAACATTGAATGACCAAATGAATCACGGTACATCTACCAAGGTACTAAAGACATTTTTTTTGTACGTACAAAAGATCGAACGTCGTAACACTTTTGAAGGAAGACTAATTTCATAATCATCAGCCACGTCCACTTCTGGACGAGATGGTCTAGCACCAGTAGTTCAGTTAATTTTGTTCAATGTTAAACCAAAGTCAACGTTTATTTGTACAGAATAAGGACTATTTTAATTTTGAACCTATTAAGACACATGCCAATTTCACTCGTGACTAACACCACCAAATAGGGTATATTTTCAGATAAACACGGGACAAAATCACGGTACTACTGGTACTAGACCGACGAGATGATATAATAATTTTGTAACGCGAAAATCCCGCTTCAATTGTCATATGGACTTGACTCTAAAAGTTGAGACCCAAGTTCAGTTCATTTTTTAAAGTTTACGTCAATCATATTGATGGTTTGAGTGCCCATCATTATTCTTTCCGGCGAGGTACACTACGTCGGAATCTCTAATGGGGATTTTTTTTGACATTTTTCTGACAGATTTTCTGGCGGAAAACTGTCATACATAAACTGTTTGGAAAGTATGACACTAATGACATTTCTCCGCCCGAAAATAAGTCAGAAAAACGTCAAAGAAAACTCCCCATTAAGAAAGCATATGTTGCACTATTGCCACTGGTTATGCGGATACCATATTTCTCACTAAGTATCAACATTGAGTTTTAAAATCGCGAAACCCGCCGCGCGATATTGCCACAATTATTGGTGTTGGACGAAGAACAATGACCTTTAAGTTGTTATGAAGCTCAGTAATTAAGCACATATTCCCATGAAAATAATGTGATGTTACGCCTTTTCTTCTTATGACGGTAGTGTCCATGTCGATGAGGATTACACTAGGTAGTTCAAAAGTAGAAACTTTCAGCTTCAAGTTTGTTCTTGTCGCCGCCGCGACGCGAGCGCCGACACCGCTCCATCTTCTCGCTGAATGCCTTCTCCCAATCGCGGGGGGATTGGCTGTGAACGAAATGAACGATATTTTTATTTTATTTTACCTTGCGTTCCCAATGGAAGGTGGTCAAACATGCACAAGTAAACATGTTGGATACCTATGCGTTTACGCTGGTTATCCTGTATTTCACGAGCAACTGACCAGGGACTTAGTCTACCATACTCTCGTGGTTGCATCGCTCTGGCATCGAAGCGGAAAACTTGGCCACTTCACACACTTGGACACAAATACTTGGCACCCCTAGATTCATGTCAAACAATGTTTTCTTGTGGATCAATTGGCCACTGGAAACCTACAGTTATACATAAAGTTTAAGTAAAAGTTTATGTAGGTATATGATTCCGGCGCCACACAATAGAACAAAGCTTAGGTCCAAGAGCCAAGTGTAAAACTCCACTTACTCGCCCAATCCTAAATCGAAAGTTGGCTCCTCAACGTTGCTCACATGGTCACTAATGTTCTTAGTCTCAAACTGCTTGTTCAGCACTCGCTTCAGGGTGTTGGAGGAACTGGCGAATTTACACATGTACTTATTCAGAGCCTGCATCTTTGCCAACAACTCCTTGTTGTTACATTTGTCTCGGCTACATTCGATCATGTCTTCGAGTTCGCGCGACAGATTCTGACAGTTTCCAGTGCATTCCGGTATATCTTGGTAGTGCAGGTCTGTGTTCGTCGCGCAATTTTTCAAAATTTGAATCTTCGGTCTCACAGTTTCGATGACAAATTCTTCATCTTCCAGTATGACGTCCTGAGTGGCGTAATAAGGTTTTCTGTACAAAGTGGCTGTGTTGTCGTTTGAGTCGTCTGTCAGGCCGTCCCTTGTCTTCGCCATTACAAGTTTCAAAAGGTTCTCGAGGCCGATCTGATGATCGTTCAGGAGGTGACGGTCCAGGGTTGTTATTCTGAAACGAGAATAAAAAATCTTATTAGACAATTCGTTATTCCTTCGTCTCGCTAAAACTCGAGAACGATTGGACCGATTTGGCTAATTTTGGTCTTGAATCACACGTGGAAGTCCAGGGAAGGTTTAAAAGGTGTATTTTTTGCAACACTCGGGGTACAATAGCGACTTCCTATGGCAAAACAAATGTTTGCCGAGACAGGTAGTCTTGGCAATGTAGTTCATCTCGTGCAGAAACCCTAATACGCTTTTATAATGACGTGATGTTAAATAAAGATCAACACTTGGCTATTACATCATGCTCAGTGCTATTTTGCCTGTTTTAACTAATCGCAGAAGGGGTAATAATTAGGATGATTATCTTTGAGGGCTGTGCAAAGAAGTGACTGGTCTTCGCGCTGATCTTGGACGAAAAATATAATGACATCAGCACTAGTTCTTTCAGCACATGGTGCAGAAGGATACTCGAGGTGTGCGAAATGTTATTACTGGTTAAGATGTAGCTTTACAGTCAAGGAACTCCCGGAACGAAATACTTCCAGCATTTTAACAGTGGCTGGGTTATCATTAGGCATATTTGTCACTGTTCCTAGTCCAGCTTTTTCTTATCTATATGGTGGTGGAGAGGTATATGTCCAGCAGTGGAAGAATATGGGTTGATGATGATGATGTGTCTAGTACAAATTAATCAAGAGTGACTACGTGCCTACTAGGTGGCCCATGTGCAGTCAGCAGTACCTATACTACGATATACCATGGACAATGAAGAATGGAAATATGGTGTTTTATGAAACGAAAAGAAAACCGTACGACTATTCAAATACCTTTCAGCTTCAAAGGGGCAAAGATGACAGACATACGACTCCTTGCCTTCACTGAAGTTTGGCAGGTAGTCTGCTTTTAAAGCCTTCGACGTGCATTCGCTCGGCACACACAGATCCTGAAACAGTTGAACTTTGATACAGTCCAGGATGTCGAGGGACGACGTTGCTGTTCGACTCAAATTACGCGCGCTTTGCGCCTGCTGTGAACCATACGCTGATATACACACCTACTTATATGTAGATATGTAGACACATAGTGAGATACATCAGTAAGTAGTGTCGTTTGGTTTAACGTTTAGTGTCAAATAGATCGTTGAACAATACAGGTGTGCCTTTCATTGCAACAAATCTCCGGTAGAACAAAACCAATCTTGGCTTCAAAATATAGCACCATTCTCTAATGGCAGTCATCCTGGCAGCTCTGGGACTGCCAGTCTAATTTGCCTGCCTTCTGCTGGTTTCGGATAGTGTAGCTTCGTAGTAAGTTGGTCTATCTCTATCATATCGCGTCCCTGAGAGTAAGAGAGCTAGGTCCTGATGCTTCGCATGGACTTCACTGGAAAGTGTCAAACTGTATGGAAATATTCAGTAGCCATGAGTTCTGATTTCTAGAAGTACAACCAGCATGGACTACTGTGGCGGTGGTGGTGGTGGTGGACCCATAGTAGGTACAGGGTATTCTGGCTTTTACGCCAAGGTAGGCAGTAATCCCCAAGGATGACATCTATGTATAGGTAACCTGTTTTTACGAAATATACGTACCTACCTATCTACTCAGCCACAAAACACAGGACCTTTGTTAGCCTATGTCGTGAGTACAATAAAAAAAGATCTAGCTATAACTCTATTATTAGGTCGGGAAGCCAAAATACTAAGGTAGGCAGTGTCTTTTTGCTTATATGGTGTGCACGCCATTCTAGTTTAGGATCAAGTGACCCAGTGTGCGAAATATCCCGTCATATTATTATATTGACTCACGTTATGAACATTCACGGAGCTTTCTTCCGGATGTACAAACAGATTCAGTCGACTTTTACAGATCTTGGACCTGATGGTCTGGAACAGCTTGGTTGCTGACGACGTGCGACCTGGCACTGAAACATAAAGAGTGAGTGAACGTCTAGCCCTATAGTCCCATTTCTACCTAAGATAGAGATCTTGGAGTCCACTTGGAGTTCATCTACTCTAAGATAGAAATCTTGGAGTCCATCTACTCTAAGATAGAGATCTTGGAGTCCATCTACTCTAAGATAGAGATTTTGGAGTCCATCTGCTCTAAGACAGAGATCTTGGAGTCCATCTACTCTAAGATAGAGATCTTGAAGTCCATCTACTCTAAGATAAAGATCTTGGAGTCCATCTACTCTAAGATAGATATCTTGGAGTCCATCTACTCTAAGATAGTGACTTGGAGTCTATCTACTCTAAGATAGAGATCTTGAAGTCCATCTACTCTTAGATAGAGATCTTGGAGTCCATCTACTCTAAGATAGAGATCTTGGAGTCCATCTACTCTAAGAAAGAGATCTTGGAACACATATTGATGTTGATCAATGATGGAGCTCAAAGGCAATGCTTTGAATACTTCTGGTTCGTCTAACGTCTGGTCCCGGAAATCCAGTTTCAAAATCATTCGTTCTTACTGTGGCGAGAGCGTGACATTCATACATGACATACTATATTAATATTAGACGGAATTATATGATTTTATTATTATGTTTTTTGAAACAGTTACTTTTTCAGGGTATTTCCGGATTCGCAGTCAACCAGTGAACGACGCCGCCGCCGCCGTACTCCAGTCAGCTCGTTACCACGGCACATGTAACTGTGTCGAAACGTCGAGCACAGAACGAAGATATACTGAATGCTTATCTTTGGTTAACTTCGCGCCCGGTTGAAACTATGAATATACTGTCAGTGCGTGTTTAAAAAAAAATACTAATTGTCCTCACCACCCAGTTGTCTGCTAGTCCCATCTTGGCAAGCATTCCCTGGAGCCCGAAGTGACCTGTGAATACCCCAGTGACTCTACATGTGCTTACCATTATACTTACATTTCACTTTACTGTCCCTGCGACCAAGAAGTTCTTGATCTTTTGTGGTTTGGGCTTTAGTCTGAAAAAAAGAAAACAAAAAAACGTAAAATAAGTATTTAGGGTAACCGTAAATCAAGCACTACTGAGGTAAGTTACTATACTCTGTCTCACTCGAATGTCAAGTGTAATCATTTCAATATGCCTTACTTTGTATTATGCGTGTCCGATAATTATTTTTTTAAACACAATGAACAAGCGTTTGACCACCATCCTGGATGATGTTAAGCAGCGATGTGGCCTACGATGGAGCACACTTGTTTATTAGGTACCTATTCACCCGCGACTTGAAGACCTTCGGACTGTACTGCGCAGGAAACACAAGACTCCGGCAAGTCATTCCACATGCCGCTACCATGCCAGAGCGATGCAACTACGAGACTTGGCCGGCAGATCATCGTGTTACCAAAGAACTTTGGACGTAGGTGATTAAGGTGGTCACTACCACCTGGGCTTCTAGCTTACAAAATAATAATACAAAAAAATACGTTTCACGCCTTTTAATCCCAAAGCGGAGTAGGCAGAGGCACTTGCTTAATAAGCAAATTCCCACGGTTCACCAAGCGTACTTAAATCAACATGACAGGGGGTGAGCCCATCGCCGTTAGAGGGTTCACACACCTTGTGGTGTGCGGGTTTCATCACGATGTTGTCCTTCACCGTACGAGCGTTGCGTTGCGTACATAGGCTCTGCAAAAGAGTTAACTCTTACAAAATAATGTAACTCCTTACGTCTGGACTCTTGGCTCGGGTGCTTGAGGCTGGTCTCCGGCGGCTTCGTGGTGGAGCTGGTAGTGCATCACCGGGCGCTCTCGGCAGTTGGACGTGAGTCGCAGTGTGCACAACTGGAAATTAGAAGACGTTTTCACCATAATTAATTAAGTCAGTTGATACGGCATCGGGAAACAGGTAGGAGACAATGCCAGAAGATTAGATTTGATTTGATAAAAAATAAAATAAAATAAAATAAAAATAAATTCGATTTTTTAGAGCTAAAAATGTTCTTGATCCCTAGACACATTTGATGTGTGTATATTCATGTAAATTAACGAGACTTGGGCAAATTAACGATACCAAAGTAACAATGCCGTGTGGGGACGGCTTCATAGAATACCTACATGTGTCACCATCCCAGACCAACTTTTCCCGTCAGGGGGGTCGTAAGAGGCGCCCGAGCTCGCTCTCCAGAGAACGGGCAGCAGCGCTCTGTTATTTAAGCTAATAGAAAAACGGGGATAATACAATATTTTTTAATTAAGTTTCACTGCCACATAACGTCCACTGTTGGACAAGGGCATCCTCAAATAATGTCCGTCATTTGGGGTAAATAATTGCCACGCTTGGCAGGCGGGTTTGCGATTGCAGTGGTTTGACTCACAGAGAGCGCTCAGGGGTCAGCTTAGCTCACAAAATTTGAACCGGCGGGCTAGATTGACCACATACCATATATGTGGGTAGTCATCTCGACCTATTCAGAAGTTAATTCCTTTAAACCCCTTGGTCCCTTCACTAATAAAGAAAATTTTATCGATTTTTTTCCAGTTCAGAAGTAGAGCACTTGTACCTTTTTCTTGTTATTCATAGCATACTCAGTGGACTGTGGGTCGAGTCGACCACGAAGGCTAAACGTATTTGGTCAATTTAGCCCGCGGGCTCATATTTTGTGGGCTAAGTTGACTTCCACACAGCTAACACTTTCTGTATTACGTAGTCAGAAATCACATAAAATGCAATTAAACATCAAGGAACAACATTTCTTACAATAATCTCAACTTACCTGAAAGACATCTTTTAAACAATTTTTTTTTGTTAATTTCACTTTATCACAAACCCATGTTTTTGAAAATAACCGTTAACAATTTCACACAAATATTTTGTTGGGAGGGACAAGTGACATGCACTTGACTGCGTCAGATTGACGTCTGAAATTTCAGACAACTTGACAGCTGTCAGGGAGATGGGAGCTTGACGGGCAGAAGAGAAAAGAAGTCTCAGACCAAAAACAACTATTGCCAATGGAGCATTTTCTACTTTCCAAACAAATTTTTGACAGTAATGACAGGTGTCTGTACTCTCACCGAAAATCTGTCAGAAAAACGTCAAAGAAAACTACCCATTATAAAGTGACGTTTAGAATCATCGTCATCATCATCATCGGCCCATACTTGTCCACTGCTGGACATAGGCCTCTCCAATTGCACGCCACTGTGATCTGTTAGAATAAAACGTGACAACTATATGAACATCACGCAGGAGTGAAAGAGTAAATCTGGATCGAAACTGTTAAATTAGTAGTAAAAGTGACCGTTTGGATCCAGAAGTACATAATTTTCCATACATTTTGGCGGAAAAGAGATAGACTGAATGTG
>SJJU01070569.1:0-15276 GCA_012932125.1 Conopomorpha cramerella | reverse complement strand
ATTTAAAAGTAAAAACAGCGTCTGTGGTTCAGTTGGTCGGATACCTGACTTGTAACCTATAGGTCGCGGGTTCGAGTCCGGCTACTGGACGTGTACCAATGGGTATCTTTTCAGAGCCTATGTACGCATCGCAACGCTCGCACGGTGAAGAACAACATCGTGATGAAACCCGCACACCACAAGGTGTGTGAACCCTATAACGGCGATGGGCTCACCTCCTGTCACGTTGGGTTAAATACACTTGGTGAACCGTGGGCATTTGCTTTAGCATGTACCACTGCCTACCCCGCTTTGGGACTAAAGGTCGTGAAGTGTATTTTTTTTTTTTTTAAGTAAAAACTAAGTCACCTCCCGCTCCCCCCTCCCTATGTATCCTTAGTTTTTTAAAACTATGTTATGAAATTTGATGTGGTTTTCTTTATAAGTAGACCGATTCTTTAGGTAGGTTTATATCTCTTATATATTATGCATTTAGTAGAGAAACACTGTTTTTATTTATTTATTTAGTTCGGGAAGCCAACAAGATAGACACCAACACAGTATAGCAAACATTTCCGCAATCATTTGTACAGTGCTATCTTAATTATAGGCTCTTTATAACACTAAAAGATTGTTACAATACAAAAACCATTACTATATAAAACTATACTACACTACTCAATATGTTTCCTTTTCTATAAAAAAACTGTATCAAAACACACAATACATGATTTCCAAGGTAAGTAGCATATAAATCCCAAATGAAATTATTATAGTTCTCAGTTTGACAATATATTATTTTACGATTTTGTCAAGGTATTCTAAAATCTTTCTTTTAAAAACAAATTTACTGTCGTTAAATATATCCAGGTCGTCAATAATACCGATAAGAGAGTTGTGTGATAGAGCCATCCTATGAAAAGGCGAGTGACGAGCCAGGTTTGTACAGCAATTATCCACAGAGAAGAGCTTGTAAGTGCCGGATCGAGGTATATGATAAGGTAAGTTGATATTTATCTTCGCTAAAAGCTGCGGACAATCTAAATGATTGTTCAACAGCTTGTGTAGAAAAGCTAAATCTGCACCTATACGGCGGTTCTGAAGACCTCTGAGTCTAAAATGCTTAAGACGCTCCTGATACGAAGGCAGTTTTTTGGCAAGATTGTGCTGAAACGAGAGGTGCCAGAGGAATCTCTTTTGTATCTTTTCAATCCTTTTGATATGGACGTCGTAACAAGGAGACCACACCACTGAGGCGTACTCTGCCGAAGAACGAACTAGTGCTTTATACACAGTTATTTTCGTAGAAGAGTTTTAAAATATTTACAACTTCTCACTACGAATCCAAGAGTTTTAAAACACTTTTTGGCGATTTTGTCAAGGTGGGAATGGAAGTTTAATTTAGAGTCGAGAGTTATCCCTAAGTCACGTATCTCTTTGAGCTAAGCCAATTTAGTGTTTTCTATATGATAGGAAGTATTTGTATCCGCCTTGTTTCGAGAAAAACGTATGAAGAAGCATTTACCGATATTCAAGTCCATGTTATTTGAAAAACACCAACCCGAGAACCTAAGTAAATCCTCCTGCAATAAGGATGAGTCGTTAGATGAAGAAATAGGACGAGAGATCTTAAGGTCGTCTGCGAAAAGATAAAAATTAGAATTGAGAAAACACTCCTTCAAGTCATTTATGAAGATAGTAAAAAAGATAGGACCCAAGTGGGAGCCCTGTGGAACCCCTGTAGGATTAGCGAACTCCTCAGAGTTAAAACCACTGACAACAACCATTGAGGAACGATTGGATAAATATGATTTACACCATCTGAGTAGGTCAGTAGACAAATGTGAGGAGAGTTTCTGGACCAACACAGAGTGATCCACACGATCGAACGCCTTGGAGAAGTCGCTATAAATAACGTCAACCGGGATGCGTTTGTCTACTGAGTCCACAACATCGGAGACAAATAAAGCCAGGTTCGTTTCAGCTGAACGACGCGACATGAAACCGTGCTGTTGTGGAATTATAACATGTCTAAAGTGCCACTGAATGTGAGGGACTATGAGGGACTCGAATATCTTAGCAAAAACACACAACATTGAGATGGGTCTATAGTTATTAACCGCCGACTTATCCCCAGACTTGAAAATGGGTACAATGAGTGATTTTTTCCCTAACCGAACCTACCGGACTGCAAAGACTTATTTGATATAATTGTCAACGGGAAAGCCAGACCCTCGGCACAGCTTCGAATAAAGAAAGCGGGAAGTCCATCTGGCCCAGCACCCGTAAGCTTGAGTCTTTTTAACTTAATAAAAACCTCTCTCTGAGTCAACACAATGTTACTCAATATTGCGCTATTTACCGAGCCATCTGATGGCAGTCGAGATGAGAAAAAAGGCTTATGACCGAGGAAAATTTTTTCGCAAAAAGTTTTGCAATGTCGTCACCTTTTTCAGCTGACTGGTTACCCAGAAACATTTCGGATGGATAACAACTACTATTTTTTTTTTGTTTTTAATAAAAGACCAAAATAGGTTGGAATTACGATGTACCGAAGATTCAATTTGGGCTACATAGTTAATGTACGACGCGGTTATTAACCCATCACCTCGTTTTTTAAGTAGTTTAAACGCTAACATATCCATTGGATTTGAGTATTTGCGGAAGCGAATGCGGTACTTAAGTTTTTCCTTCAATAAACTCAACAACTCTCTCGTATACCAAACTGGGTATTTTTTTGAGCGTGGAACACGCTTCGGGACAAATCTCTGAATCAGTAAATTAATTTGGTTATAAAATATATTCACCATTTCGTCTAAGGTGATACAAGAGGAAAATAGAGACTCCCAGTCTGTGCGCTGGAGTTCCATCATTATAGATACGTAATCAGCCTTGTAAAAATTTGGTCTAGAATCAACACCCGCTTCCAGTACTTTGCTTGATGAAAAGCGGAGCTGTTAATGATGTATATGTTATGTATTGGCAAAACAATAATGTAAAAGTTTGGATGTTCCTTACTCGTTCATGCATAAACTACTGAAGGGATTTCAATTAAACTTTGTAATGGTATACATATGTATCATATATTTTATCTCGGAATAAACTCTTACGAGACAATATTAACACTCTCTTTTTTCTTGGCATGACAAAGTAGGCAACTATGATTTATTCAGGCTATGGGCTGACAACTTATAACTGAAGGCCATAATGACATTCCTAACACCTTTATACGCAAAATGCCGTCGAAGAGTCCTTTTTTTTGTTGACGAGGTAGAATCCCTTCGGATACCCCGTCGTCTGCGGGGGAGACGACGAGGTTATGTGATGTGGCCACTAAAAACCCCATGGTGACTTCTACGCGCGAAAAAACCGGTGAAGAGGACATCCAGAGGGGTGAGAGGGGCACCGGCCGCGTCGAAGGGTCCTTCGGAATCTAAGGATCTATCCACCCTTTTTTCGGACGCCAATGTACCTATATGAGATACTTAATAAGAATTTCCTACCAAATAAAATTTATTGTTTCAGTCTGCCAAAATATCTGAGCCCCGAAGCAATATTGAAAGGTGGTGGACCTGCATCAGATATCTGGAGCTTAGGTATAATTCTATTGGAATTGGTCCTAGGTCCGCTGTGGGTTAACTTGAAGCCCGGACCTATACTGCGGAGGATACTGTCACTCGTTCACACGAGCAATGCAGCTGAAAGGATAGCACGAGAACATGAATATTACGATAAGTATAGTGTAAGTAAGATGTCAAATAATGTTAATTATAGTGTGAATATAAAAATTAATGCCACTTTTCGGTGTAATGTTATAACTCCGGAACGGGGGGACGGATTTCGCTAATTCTTCTGTTGTTGTGCTTATTAATGATAGCAGAAGGTTCTTATGAAATAAAAAAATGACATCCACTGCTGGGCACAGGCCACCTTGGAGGTATTACTAATTTTATATTCATATTAATAGTTAAGACAACGTCTGTCGATTACGCTAGGTATAGTATGAATAAACGATAAAAATGTTAAAAATATTGAACTGGCGGAGCACAACACAGTAGATAAATCTACTCTTAAAGCGCAGAGCTCCAGCAAAGACCTTTTTTATCATGGGGAAATCCGTTATGGATACTCCACCGCTGCCGGGGACAGCGGCAGGGTTATGTGGAACTTTCACACTCTTAAACCCCACGGTGACTGCTCCCGCGTTATTGCTGAGGCCCCGGAACAGCCTGAGCCATTACGTCCATGAGTGGCCCCAGCTGCGCTAGGCTCTCGTGGACCGTCTTCAGGATGGGGGCGATCAACGCGCCCCAAGCTCACGATGTCGTACCAGAGTCACCACGGTCCAGCAAAGTGCTGATAAGAAATTGAATGCGCTGCCATTTGTTGAGATAAGCGAAACCGTCACAAATTATTAATTAATTAGTTACAAATAAGCCAGTGATTCCAGTTTCTTCCCTGTTCTTCTGGCCAGTAAAATAAATTCATTGGAAACGGGGATGTTTACTTTTGTTTTTAAAATCATAAATGACTTTCATCAAGCTTTGTCTTATACTACTGTATATATGTATGTATGTAATACCACTTGTAACGAGGAAAAATAAACACATTTCCTTTCAATCATAGCGCTAAGCCCACATCAATGACCTCAGTGATTCTGGGCGCCAACCGGCCCGGTAAAGATTTCGTACCTAACTAGTCCGTAGTCAGCTTAGAAATGGGATTTTTCTTCCTATAGGGAAGCCAAGTCAGCTACCAATTACAGCTTCGTAATGGGACACTATCGCTGAGTTGCAGAAAGGAGCTTTTACTTTTGAACGGACTTTAAATTTTAACAATCCAATCTCCATCAGAGTACTGAAGCCAAGCAAATAATGCGATGCTCTTGATCCGTTTAAATATAAAATATAAAGTGTTCTGTAACAAGAGAGTATGAGTACGGTCCCCGGGCCCCGGTAATTAACACAAAAGATAAATCAAATACATTTCATTTTAGGAACTACCCGAAGATGTAAGGACAATAATAGAAAGTTGTCTGAAAATATTGCCAAGTGAGCGCATAACAGCCACAGATCTCGTGCAAGCATTTATAAAGACAAATCCTACTCCGTTGGTGGAAGTGAAGCCTGCTCGAGGGTTGCTGGGCTGCAAACTGCCTTATTTGTACCACTGGTGGCAGTTGGCGGGTGGTGATATTCAGGCAGAGCTGAAGAAGCAAGGCCTTATAAAGAACAACCCTCCTATACTACAAATGCCTGTGTGAGTACTTATTTTTAGACGTAACTACTGTAAGAATTTCAGTTAGAAATGCGGCTATAATCTAGTGATATATATACTTTACGCCTGTCTCCCAGAGCGGGTAACCCTATTTTCATACCTGTCATGAACAGAATACCAACAGAGAAAAGTATACATATTATTACGTCTGTCAGAAGGAAAATAACTGTTAACGGTTTGTACATACTTCGAATAGTTAAACGAACTTTTACCTCTTTAACCCTTAATCAAACAAAGGCCACTTGACCAACACATACTTTGAACCTTATTGAATGTATTCACTGGAATTATCTTAAGATTTCAGATAATATCCGTTAAAACACACGTGGAAGTTGATAAGACATTGATTTCATATAAAACAAGTATAAAGACTTAGGTGTAAACAGTCATGTCTCATTGACATTGTCAAGACTGAATTGCTCGTCTGTACGCCAAGCAGTACGGAAACCTCAACACGCCGCCTCAATTCAGACTGACGTACAACATTACAACGTTTTACAACGTACCACAATGTAAATAACTACTTAAAACAAAAAAAAAACTACTACGTTCATACTAACTAAACAGACACTAAACTTATTTTTTATAAAGTTAAAATTAACTACTTACCTGCCACTTATAGACTAACAAGGCTTTCTGTCTAAAGACAACTGTTAGAGAAATGAACGAATCTTTACAGAATTTAATGGTTTTGTAAAAATATCAGCTACCATTACAGACGTTGGAAAATACTTAATTATTATTTTGCTATTTGCAACTGCCTCGCGAATGTAATGAAACCTAACGCCAATGTGCTTCGTCCTGTTACTACACATATTATTTGCAGCAATTTTATGACACGGCTGATTATCGTTATACAAAACAATCTGTTTGTCTGAAATGTCGAAATACAGATCTTTTAACAGATTTTTGAGGAAAATACCTTCTTTCGCCCCCTCAGACAGAGCAATGTATTCCGCTTCTGTTGAAGATAACGAAACACACGTTTGTTTCTTACTCTGATATGAAACCACATTATCACAGAGTTTAAACAATTGACCGGAATATGATTTTCTGTCTGATGAATTTGACCAATCTGCATCGATAAAACCGCATAATTCAAAATTGCTAGATTTCTTGAAAACAAGACAATAATCTAAAGTACCCTTTAAATACTTCAAGACCTTTTTAGCATGTGTGAAGTGTTCCGACGTATAACAATTATTGTATTGAGACAATACAGTTACAACATGCAAAATATCTGGTATTGTATTCAATGCTACATAAATTAAACAACCTATGAGACTTTGGTATGGAATATTGAGAACAGCTCTACCGGCTCAACCTCCACTGTCGGCTCTGGGGCCGCAGCTCCCGTGACATCTGCTAACTGATCAGGAACGCTTACTTCAACTCTTACCATTTCCTGTAGAACGCGCGACGGACCGGAATCATCATCAGCAATACATATCATCTCTGGAAGAAATCTTACGTCTCTGGAAAGAATCATCTTCTTATCTTCCGTCCAAATTCGGTATCCATCTCTAATAGCCCACTAAAATACCTTTTGTTGCCTTCTTTTCAAACCTTTTTCTTTTGACATCTGGAATGTGAACAAAACATTTGGTACCGAATATTTTCAGATGTTTAATACTGGCTTTCTTCTTGAACCATAATTCATAAGGATTTGTGTTGTCGTCCTGTCCTGTCGGTCCAGTTTTATTTATGACGTAGACTGCTGTATTGACAGCTTCTGCCCATAGTGATTTATCGAAATTCTTAGAATGTAACAAGCTCCTTGCGGCTTCAACTATGATCCGATTCTCTCTTTCTGCTGCACCATTTTGCTGGGGACTATAGGGCATTGTCACTCTTTGATTAACTCCGTATTCACGTAAAATTTTCTTCATACTATTATTCACAAATTCAGTACCACCATCCGTCAACAATTCTTTAATGGGATTACCAACATTCTTTGCTTCTGATAAGTACGCTCTTACATTCTCATGTACTTCATCCTTATTCTTAAGGAAATATATTTTTCTGTACTTACTGAAATCATCCTTCAAAGCTAAAAAATATCGTGCGCCGCTAAGTAACTTATCTGAAAAAGGACCACAGACGTCAGCGTGTACAATTTGCCCAGGAGAGTCAGCTCTAACCTCCCTCGTACGGAATGGCAAACGGGTCATTTTCCCAAACATACAACCATCACAGATAGTCTTATCTGCTATCACTGCTATACCCTGCTCCTTCATCACTTTCTCCACATGACGCATATTCTGATGCACCAGTCTTTCGTGCCACACTTGTAACGACACTTCTGAATCTGTCGTAAACAAACAACTATTATTCTCCGACTTGACCACTTTCATCAACAGTTTGTACAAATTGCCTTTACGTACTCCAATAGCTTTAACTTCTCCGTTTCTGTTGCTGAACACCCTCTTGTTAGCATCCGCGATCTCAAACAAATTATTATCTAGGGCTGATCCAGATGAAAATAGGTTTTGTTTACATGACGGCACTAGCCAAACATTTTTCATAGTACCATACTGTCATTTGTCATTCACCAGAGTCTCAATCTTGATATTGCCCTTACCAATCGCAGACATCTCTCCGCCATCGCCAAGTTTCAGCGGAATTGGGGTGGAAAAAAAATCTAAGGTTTGAAACCACTCTTTGTGCGACGTAACATGGTGCGACGCACCTGAGTCAATTATAAACTGTTCATCTTCACATATGTTTTCATGCTCCAATCCATTAGCCATAAATGCTTGCCCTTCTACATCTTGCACAACTTTTGAACGCTGGTTTCGATACTTGAAGCAGTTCTTTTTAATGTGCCCTTTCTTTTTACAAAAATTACATATAGGGCCTTTAGTGATAGAATTTGATGAATTGGGCTGTCTGCCTTTCACTATCACTAGCTATCTCTAACTCATCATTAACCTCGTGAAGTCTTTGTTCATGGAGTCTCAATCGTTCCATCAGTAAATGTATATTTTTATCCGCTGCTGGTACAGACTCCCATGCATTCTTAAACTCTAAGTACTCACTTGGTAATGTGTTCAATACACGATTCAAAAGTAACGAATTCGGCAAGGTTCATTTCTCAATTTTCAATTCAGAATTCAACTGCGTGAAAATTCTCTGCAGTTTTGAAACATGAGTGGCAATAGAATCTGTTGGATCCTTTTTGTAGGTAAACAACTCACAATATAAGATGTCCAAGCGCCTTTCGTTCTTCTGCTCGTATACGGAATGTAGCACATCCCACATTTCTTTGGCTGTCCCGCATGTCAAAATATGCTGTTTACTTTGCATACCTAAATGTTATCACCGCTGTCCGTAGCGACACACAGCGATGTACACACATCAAAAGTGTCTAGGGATCAAGAACATTTTTAGCGCTAAAAAAAAACCTAATTTATTTAAATCAAATTTAATCTTCTGGATTGGTCTCCTACCTAATTCCCAATGCCTGTATCAATGACTTTTCAAATTGAATAAATTATGAATGAATTTAGTTTTTGTAAAATATGTTCTAGATTGCAATCTTTTAAAATGTACTTGATCCCTAGACACTTTTGATGTGTGTATATCGATTTCCGATAGCGATGCAACTACGAGATTATAGCAGACTTGGTCCCCTGAATTATCGCTGAAATTGTATTTGATTTCGAATTACCCATCCGCTATAACTTGACTGACAGTCTTACTAGCTTCTTTTTTTTTTCAGAGCTGTTTTGTTAGACAGTTGTACAGTGGGTGGTAAAGCAGGTGCACTATACGATAGAAGGATTGCCAAATACAGTTTGGAGTCGTTGAAGAATCGCCTCAGTCACGTGCCTATCAAGGACTATTATCCATTGATGCACGAGCCGAGAAAGAAGTGCGATGCTGTCAATCTACCCAAAATTATCAGAGAACGGGATACCGAGTATCAATTTTATAGGCTGCTGTGGTTCCAAAGGCTTTTGCATGTGAGTTTAACTTTTTATTGAAAATAAATATTTCTTACAGAAGATTCAATCGAAAGACGAACAATTATAGACTAACGTAGTTGCAACGCTGTCGTTTCCCACTATCTTTGACAGATAGTTTTTTTCAAACAATGTGTATGTAAGTATTTTGGAATGACAACTACTATATACTGTTACGTACGTGGGGGGTGGGTACCGATAGAAAAATGACACTATTACGAAAATCAAGAATTACACTTTATTCCGGCACTGTAATTACACAAACTAATTACAATCGTTAAACTAAAACCGCTAATAAACACTTTTACAATCACACAATCACTTGTTAACTCTCCTTAATTTTCTCTCTTGATGTTCACTATATCGCTGTTTAGTTGAAACTGTCCCGCCGACTCGATCGTCGCTCTTTATATACCAACGGTACACAATCCAGAACATTCGAGTAGGTTCAGGTACATTCTCGAGTCGACTTCTAATAATAATAATTAAATACCTAACCGTCGCGTCGGCCGGCTCGCGTGTTTATACCTACACCAAACAGTAGGTAAGTAGGTTTATACCTACTTGTGGTGCGTCGGCCGGCTCGCGTGTTTATACCTACACCCAACAGTAGGTAAGTAGGTTTATACCTACTTGTGGTGAGGTAAGGTAAGTACTTGTGGCTTCCGAAATATACCACACTTTTCTCGATCTTTCGAGATCCTTCTACTACATTCTGACGCATATAGGCACTGTGTAGTGGTTTGTATGCGTCGACTTGGATACTGGATGTTCTTTAGGCCTCTCGAATGTTCGACGTACCTCTACGGCATTCTAGCCGTTGTTTCTCGACCCCGGGGCGTAACAATACGTACATCATCTACTAAGTACAGTCAAAGGATTGCTGGAGCGAAACACATCAGTATTTCTCGTCCGTAGAATTTGACTGTTTATCAATGAAAATACTGATAGCCTAATCGTAGTTATAAAAAAGTACCTACTATTAAATACTTTGTAATGATGCAAGAGGACATTAACATTGCTTGAGAAAAGTCATGTATGGTTTGACACATGAAAAACAATAGCAATCGTCTCCGATTCGAATTAATTTCTTTTACTATAGGGCTACCCTTACACTGCGTCGTACATAAAAGCGGAAGCGGAAGTGGACATACCGCCTCTGGTGCGGGGCGAGGTGTGGGCGGCGCTGCTCGGCGTCGCCGATGACGTGGAGGACCAGTACGAGAGGATCGACAAGGAGACACCTACGCCAACCGATCGACAGGTCAGTACATTAGTGTCTGCTAGAATGGACGACCACCGTCCATCTGGAGAAGGAGCCCGGTGGCTCGTTGGAAGAATGTCCTCTGGGTGCCCAGGACCTAACCAGCACCAGCGTTGACTGCATTCATGGGGGTATAGTCACTAGAAGTCTGATAGCACTCCGTCGTTCCCATAGCGGCGGAGTGTCCAGAAGATTTCCTCCTCGTCAACAAAAAAAAAATTCAAAACGTTCAAAGTTCGAACACCAGTCCGTATTCTGAAACAATACAAACCACTCAAGTGTAACTTACTACTATAGTTTGTCTATTTTACACAAACACGATAAGAACGAGTAAAAAATTACTTGAGAGAGAGTGGTTTCCGCATACGGGCCTAAGTATCAGTTTTTAACGTTCCAGCCACGGGTAATGGTCCAACGGGTAATTTTCTGTCACTTTACGTGATGTCTATTTGATAAATATATACCTGTTTCTTTATGTATATCCCATACATTCTAGAAATTTCCGTGGTAGAAAAAACTAAATATAACAATAAATAAATTGTACGGCAGATCGACGTGGATATACCCCGTTGCCACCAGTACTGCTGGCTGCTGTGCGGCGCGGCCGGCCACCGCGCGCTCAAGCGGGTCCTCAAGGCGTGGCTGCTCAGCAACCCCCAGTACGTGTACTGGCAGGGACTCGACTCCCTCACGGCTCCCTTCCTCTTCTTGAACTTTTGTAACGAGGGTAAGTTCCATCACGACTCTAGGGCTTCGATTTTGAAACAATAAATAATCAGTATTCAAGCGTCGCTTAGAGCGAGACCAGTCACACTCATACCTACTTGAACACTTTATGTATTTTTTAAGTATGTACGTACCGAATCCTTAAAATGGCGATGGACAGAGTCTTAGGTTGACATGGCCCCTTCGGTCACATTTAGCATAATAAGGAGTTATGAATGTCAATATGAGCGTTGAGTTACAAGTTAGCCAGCTCCTATGACATGCCAGGAAGGCGGCTGATGCATTCCTCCCAGTGATACATAATGTCTTTATTTGCATTGCACTTTAAGTTGCATTGCTTGTTGATGTTACTATGTGTGTATAACTTTATACAGCGTTTGAAAGTCTATTGAAATTTCCCTATAGCGTAAATGGACCCCGAGCAAAGGTCTTAGAAACGTTGCATTGTTGGGCTCGTCAATATGAACAACTATTACTATGGCGAGAACGCGGTGAGATGAAAAAAAAAATGACGAGCCCAGCAACATTTCTAAGAGCATTGCTCGGGGCCCTTTTACGTTCGGTATTTAGTATTTTTTATGTGTCACTGTTTCTGGTAAACGTCAGTTTGTTTTTTAATAAGCAACCTCCTTGCACCAGTACATTAATGTAGCACAAGCCATTATTTCAGCATTTAAGAATATTAAAACAATACTTGCTATGTTACTTGGTGCACCTCTGTCACAAAATTGTCTTTGGGTATTCTGCGTTGGTTGTCCTAAATAAATATATCTCTAGAGAAAAGAGAACCGACTTCAAACAGTAAAATTTTACAAATTTGTAGCTTTCTCACGGAAATTTAGTGTGCGTCAGGATGGCTGGACCATGTTGCATTTTTCAGTGTTTCCTTATACGAAAAGTTAGTACCAGCATGGTACTAGTTGGTACCTATCGTAGAATAGTTGGTACTTACGTAAAAAGAGAATAAATAGCATTTACAAGTGGCCCGCCATTCTGACGTCAGGATGGCTGGACCATGGTGAAGTTAGCCTAGTTACGGTAACTCTGGGGGGGAAAATAGGTGTGAATCAGTTAGCCTATAGTTGGTACCTTCGCAAAATATCAATTTCATCCCACTAGACCCATTAACACTAAAGTTATAGCCATTTTAGTAAAAAATGTCCTTAGCAACCATTTTTATTGAAATATTCAGTTAAGTACAAAGCATTTGCGAGGTTTCTTTCCATAAACCGATAGTTCCTACATAGGAGTAGTTAGTACCTATCGTCAAAACATTGGTACTTACGTATAATTAGAATAAATAGCATTTATTTATTCTCTAGTCAGGATGGCTGGACCATGGTGGAGTTAGCCTAGTTACGGCAACTTTGGGGGAGAAAATAGGTGTGAATCAGTTAGCCTATAGTTGGTACCTTCGCAAAATATCAATTTCATCCTTCTAGCCCCATTAACATTAAAGTTATAGCCATTTTAGTATAAACAATCCTTGGCAACCATTTTTTTTAAATATTCAGTGAATTACAAAACATTTACTAGGTTTCTTTACATAAACCGATAGTTCCTACATAGGAGTAGTTAGTACCTATCGTCAAAACATTGGTACTTACGTATAATTAGAATAAATAGCATTTATTTATTCTGACGTCAGGATGGCTGGACCATGGTGGAGTTAGCCAAGTTATCTCAACTTTGAGGGGGGAAATAGGTCTGAATCAGATAGCATAGAGTTGGTACCTTCGCAAAATATCAATTTTATCCCTCTAGCCCCATTAACACTAAAGTTATAGCCATTTTAGTAAAAAAAATCCTTCAACATTTTTATTTAAATATTCAGGTAATTACACAGCATTTACGAGGTTTCTTTACGTAAACCGATAGTTCCTACATAGGAGTAGTTAGTACCTATCGTCAAATCATTGGTACTTACGTATTATTAGGATAAATAGCATTTATTTCATTCCATCCATCCCATCAATATTCAACCCAAAAATTCTTATACAGAAAATATTGTCCCTTACTCAAACTTCTCTATATTTTACGTCAGTTTTGGATTGAAAGTTTAATTGATTTTGATCTGAGTTGGTAGTTTGATCTCACTTTGGAATAATTGTATAAAATACCGAGTTAAATAGTAAGACCCTGTATACGTGAAAAAAATTTTAAAGACCTGTTTACACGTGCGGCCTGAATAATAAGTAAAAGTAATATTTACATAGACCAACCTTTATATACATTATATGTACACATCAATCTTAATTACTAAGGCACTTATTTAAGTACATGTCAACAACTAGCAAGATTTTTTTTCAATTGTGAAAGAAGTCAAATTACATACTCGGTTTAAAAAGACCGTGGAAACGTTTTTCTGCTTTTCAAAATTAACAACTTTTAAAAACTGGAAAAATAATTCTTCAGAATTGAATATTTCCCAGAATTGTAACTATAGTAAAAGTTGTTCATTTCGACGAGCGCAATAAGTTTCTAAGGTCACTGGTAGAGAGTTTTATTTATACTGAATATTTTGTTGAAACCTGTTTAGTAGGAATAAGATACCACCGCCATTTTTTTCCCTGTCAAAAATGACCGAAGTCTTCAAATATATGTTCGATATTAATCGGTTTTTTAATCGTTATTGAATACTGCGTGTAAAAGGACCCCGAACAATGGCCTTAGAAACGTTGTTACGCGTATAAATGCGTCTGTGATCCAGTTGATCGGACACTTGACTTGCAACCGGGGGAGGTCGCGGGTTCGAGTCCGGCTACTGGATGTTGAAGATTGGTACACCCAATGGGACTCTTTTTCAGAGCCTATGTACGCAACGTACCTATGTAACAACGCTCGTACGGTGAAGGACAACATCGTGATGAAACCCGCACACCACAAGGTGTGTGAACCCTATAACGGCGATGGGGTCACCCCCTGTCACGTTGGGTTAAATACGCTTGGTGGACCGTGGGCACTTACTTAGCAAGCGCCTCTGCCTACCCCGCTTTGGGATTAAAAGGCTTGAAGTGTATCTATTTTTATTTTATTTGTTATTATTCAGGCCGCACGTGTAAACAGGTCTTTACAATTCTTTTCACGTATACAGGATCTTACTATTTAACTCGGTATTTTGTACAATTATTCCAAAGTGATACCAACTCAGATCAAAATCAATTAAACTTTCAATCCAAAACTGACGTAAAATATAGAGAAGTTTGAGTAAGGGACAATATTTTCTGTCTAAGAATTTTTGGGTTGAATATTGATGGGATGGATGGAATGAAATAAATGCTATTTATCCTAATAATACGTAAGTACCAATGATTTGACGATAGGTACTAACTACTCCTATGTAGGAACTATCGGTTTACGTAAAGAAACCTCGTAAATGCTGTGTAATTACCTGAATATTTAAATAAAAATGGTTGAAGGATTTTTTTACTAAAATGGCTATACTTTAGTGTTAATGGGGCTAGAGGGATAAAATTGATATTTTGCGAAGGTACCAACTCTATGCTATCTGATTCAGACCTATTTCCCCCTTCAAAGTTGAGATAACTTGGCTAACTCCACCATGGTCCAGCCATCCTGACGTAAGAATAAATAAATGCTATTTATTCTAATTATACGTAAGTACCAATGTTTTGACGATAGGTACTAACTACTCCTATGTAGGAACTATCGGTTTATGTAAAGAAACTTCGCAAATGCTTTGTACTTAACTGAATATTTCAATAAAAATGGTTGCTAAGGACATTTTTTACTTAAATGGCTATAACTTTAGTGTTAATGGGGCTAGAGGGATAAAATTGATATTTTGCGAAGGTACCAACTATAGGCTAACTGATTCACACCTATTTTCCCTCCCAAAGTTACCGTAACTAGGCTAACTCCATCATGGTCCAGCCATCCTGACGTCAGAATGGCGGGCCACTTGTAAATGCTATTTATTCTCTTTTTACGTAGGTACCAACTATTCTATGATAGGTACCAACTAGTACCATGCTGGTACTAACTTTTCGTATAAGGAAACACTGAAAAATGCAACATGGTCCAGCCATCCTGACGCACACGAAT
>SJJU01070568.1:0-64107 GCA_012932125.1 Conopomorpha cramerella | reverse complement strand
TCGCAAATGCTTTGTACTTAACTGAATATTTCAATAAAAATGGTTGCTAAGGACATTTTTTACTAAAATGGCTGTAACTTTAGTGTTAATGGGGCTAGAAGGATAAAATTGATATTTTGCGAAGGTACCAACTATAGGCTAACTGATTAACACCTATTTTCCCTCCCAAAGTTACGGTAACTAGGCTAACTCCACCATGGTCCAGCCATCCTGACGTCAGAATGGCGGGCCACTTGTAAATGCTATTTATTCTCTTTTTATGTAGGTACCAACTATTCTACGATAGGTACCAAGTAGTACCATGCTGGTACTAACTTTTCGTATAAGGAAACACTGAAAAATGCAACATGGTCCAGCCATCCTGACGCACACCAATAATAAACATCGTTTCATGACTAATAAATTATTTATTTGTATTCTATTAAAATATTTACAGGGCTTTAAACATATCATAATAATCAAACACAATACGTAACATTCATTAGGAGTTTACAATATAATGTCATTACACTTATTGCTTCAACATAAATCGCCCAAATAGAACAACATCAGAAAGCAATCAAATTGCCAAACTTATTAAAAATTAATTTACCTACACAAGTATCTACTATCAGCCAATCGATACCTGTCCACGGGTGTACATGAATTATTATTGATCAAAAACACTACTTGAATCAGAAACAGAGAGAAATCCATGGACCGGGTTGCAACACGAGCCACAGTATTGAAGTACTTTGTAATAATATCATCATGAATTGGTTGCAACCAACAGATAGAACGGCGCAGCTTCAAAAACTGAACGCCATGAAATAGCTATATAAGTACTAACCAACTTCTAAATCACAGAGCTATACACCGAGTTACACAACGAATTGAGAGAATATCTATTTTTTTTTTCTTCAACAACATTCTATTACATCGAAACACATAAAATCCCGAAATACATATATACGATCGGGTAGAGGAGGCCGACACGGCAGTTTACAATCACACGGCGACTGCAGGTGGCGTTCCCACTACAGGCATGACAATTGTCAAGTTTTACTTTTTGTCAATAATATGTTTCATATGTAGTAACTACATAATACCACTAAGTTCAATGTACATAAGTACAACATGTTTTGAAATAATTTGCATGTTCAAGCCACAGAGTTTAATTATGTGGAAAAAGTAATCATGAAAATCAAAAAGGTCACATCACCTTCAGACATAATTTTCTTCAATTTATTGTATGGCCATACCAATTATTTGAATCACAATTAATAATGCTACACAGATATAAAAGATACCGTTGTCTAAATTAGGTAGTCAATACAATAAAAGTAGTAAGTATGTAATAATAAAATTACAAAAAGTCCATTGTTTTAATACCGAGATAAAACGTAGTGAAGGTATTAATCATTAAAGCTAAAGGTTTAAAATTTCTACCGGTCATCATAAATGGAAATTACTGCAATTAATATTACTCCAGTCGTATAATTTCCGCTTAACTTAAAACTATTTTATACAAATGAGCGGCATGACTTAAAACAGTTTAAAACCAACAAGCAGACAGTTAAAATTAATTATTACCAAATACGAGAGTAGACTAGTAGACCGTACAAGAATATCAAAACATTCCATTTAAGAAAAAAATCCATAGTAAAATAAAATTATTAAAATTAAAACAACTTTCTGCTGTAAAATCAGCTATTAAATAAAATAGAGAAACGTGACAACGTTCTTGTAAGATATATTAATGTAAAATACTAGGAAATTCCCCGTGGTGTTGCTAGAATTGTTATCATAAAATATCAAATCGCGTGGGAAAACATAAGTCAAAAGCGTAACTTATTCGTGTTTCAGAAACAAATATACCTACTTAACAAAAATCTCATTATACAAAATTAACTAATAATAAATATTAACGGTTTTCAATTACTAAACTAATGGAAGTTTAGGCAAAGTTCAATCATATTATCAACATCTTTTGCATTTCAAATCAAAGTGTACGTCGCGGCGGAGCACCTTGTCACGCCGCCGACAGAGGCAAGCTTGCCGGCGCTCTGTCGACGCCACATCAAAACGCCTCATTATTGTCGCCTTTACACAAAATTGCAACACACATTGGCATCGAGCAGAATTGAGCTATTATGTACTGTTTTGAACTTGTGATTGTCTGTCATGGAGGGGGTTAGCGCTGTAAGTTGATGCGACTCTGCAGTGGCGACGAGCCTATCTGTTGAGACGTAGAGCTGTATGTGAAACTGTAAATAGTGTGTCGCGGGGGTACATTTAGGTACATCAATAATGTGTGGATTATATCTAGTTTGGTGGGAATGGTGCGCGCGGGGCATCGGGTCGCTTAAGCGGTGTCAATGTCGCCTACATTGATGCGATCCTCCGCAGCAGTCACGGAGAAACCCAGTATGCGCGCGTCGACTTTTAACATCTTGTTCTTCTTTGTTTTCTTACCTTTGCCCTGTTAACAATATTAAGCGCCATTAGCATGGAGGGCCAAAGTGGTACATAATATTAACTTGATAATCTTTGAACTGTACAAACACTATATGATTATAATACTACGGTGGTTAAAATGTTTTATCGATCGGAAAGAAAAGCAATATTTACCTTGACTTCTTGATATTCAGAACTGGGCACACGGGGATTGACAGCAGCAGCTGGAGAGCACAGGTCGTCGGATGGAGTGATTGTGCTCGAGCGGAGAAGTTTAGACCTACAACAAGATTTATAAATTACAAAATGGTATCGGTAAAATGTCGTTAAACAAGAACTTCCCAAATCAGAACACATGTTTATACGATCATAATGTATTACTTGGTTATACAAACCTTCGTTCGAGGAACTGGCGAGCGAAATCATTGCTGTCCTTCGAGTCGCCCAGGTAGCACTTGACGTAGTCCTTCACCTCGTATGGGGATTCTATGTCCTTCAGGAAGCCGATAAAAGTCGGCACTGTAAACAATTTGATTCTTTTGTTATTAAGTGATGTGATGAGGTGATATTCACAACAAGACAAATATCTACTGGTATTTGTCATTAATTAGCTCTTATCACCCACTGCTGGCTGTAGGTATACCATTATTTATGCCAATCTCTTCTGTCCTGTAATTGTAGATTAATGAGCGTTAATGTTAGTCTTAGCAAACCACAGTGTGCGAAACACGAGAAAAGTATAGACAAACTAGTGGACGCCCCGCGATTTCATTCGTAGTTTAGTAGTACCTGCATCCTACATTTCAAGCGTCTAACTTGAGCGGTTTAGATTTTTCATAAAGTATTTTCCCGTTAGTTGCAGTTCCCGTGGGAATTTCTGGAATTCCTTTCTTACTTTCTTCTTCTTTCTTACTTTCTGCACCCCTACGGTACCTAACCTACGTCGGTTCCAAATTTTTTAGTGCCTAAGTTTAGCCGTTAGGGCTGTGCGTTGATATTATGTCAGTCAGTCGTTTCTGCTTTTGTAAAATCGGGATTAAAACACTACGCACCATCAATCTCGGAGCTCCACGATGACAGTACGGAGGTGCACCAATTTTCAAACTCGTGTGCCGGCGAGGTCTGCTTCTTGGGCGTGTGGGCAGCCGGGGCCGGGGCAGGAGCCGGGGCAGGGGCGGGGGCTGGCGGCGGTGCCTTCTTCTTTTGCTTGGGCTCTTGTTTTGGTGGCTCTGGGGCGCGTTCAACTACGGCAGGCTTCTGTGTGATCTGTGTCACGCGTTCCGTGTCCCAAAAGCCACCTGATTATGCCGAATAAACGTATGTAAGTACACTTTATGCTTAATTTGAAGTAATGAATGACAACGGACTAGAAACATACCCCATGGCGTATGAGCAGCTGGAGCGGGAGCAACTTGAGTTTCTTCAATGGCTGCGGCAGCCGCCGCTGCCGCCGCCGTCGCGGCAGCTGCTTGGCGACGAGCCTCCGCCTATACAAAATGTTTATTAAGATTCAAAAAGCAATAAAACAAAATACCTTTCTATGAAATGCAAAGTAAGACGTTAAGCTAAGTACTGACCAACGTTACGGTATGTAATGAAACATGTTAAACAACGGGCATATGTGCAGTCAGTACGTAGTGTTACACGGATTGTTACTTTGGTTAATACCATCCTGAACAAATACGTTTTGTTGTATACAGCATTATAAATGTAGGGCGAAACCACTGGGATAATTAAGGCCGGCGTCAACTGACAACATTACACTTAAAACTATCATACATTTAAAAATAGGTATAGAACAGCTAGCATTAACTTTATCGGCTCACCTGAATCTCAGCCAAGCTTTGTCCTGGTGTATTAACAATGGTCTTCTTCGCCCATCCCAGACCGGCTTGCAGTTCCTGCAAACATTTTAATTTTATTTTAAATCTTAAAAGAATCCGAAATAAATAATTTATTTTAAATAATAATTATTGACCACGGCCCACTTTTCTATTTATTATGTGTTATTGTATATTACACTAAGTGGACCCGGCGATTAGTGAAACCAGGATTTAAGCAGTTTCCGCCGTTTCAAAGCAGTTGATAAGCACTGTCATTAGCTGATGGCGGTTGTTTAGCCATCATGACGCTGTTGAACTGTTTTGATTCGAAGTGCCTGGTTTCCAGAGACTTTAGGAAGAAGAAAACTACTCGCTCTGGACGTAAGATTCCAGATAGAGTAGTTTTCTTCTTCCTAGCGCGTATCGTAATAAGTGTGAGCTGCATAAATTTAATGGTTTTCATGCGATTCTCCGAAGTAGAGTGGCCTCTGGATTTCCAGTTGTTCACGGGCCTAAGCCAAGTGAGCAACAGGGATTATGCTACTGAGTCGCTTATTTGAGTGTGGATGTTGTGAGAACTAACGTTGTCATCTGACTGCAGGAATTTCCTGACGATCCTACAAGTGTTAAGTAGTGTAGCCTTTTGTAGTGTTAGGTATGTGTTCTTGGGGATATTAAGTGTTTCAAGTGATTTGTGTAACTGTGTAGGTGTGATGCCAGTCGTGGACAGTACTATCGGTACGATATTATTATTATAAATAACCTGCTCTTTGACGAGCTGCGCCTGTTGCTGCTGAGCGATGGTCTGCATCAGCTGCTGCTGCTCCTTGATCTGGCCGAGTTTCTTCTCGCGCTCCAGCCGCTGGATCTCGGCGAGTGTGGGCGCGTCGCGCGCCACGCCGCCCGCCGACCACGGCGCCTTGCGCGCAGCCTCCGCTGACGCTGCCGCGCGGGCGATTGCTTGTTCCTGCAAACAACGTCACATACCAATGTTACAACCACACGAATATGATTATGGGCCCTAAGATTAAATTAAATTATAGTAAGCAGCGCTTCTTCTGTAGGTAAAATTTCTAAATAAACTATTCGATTGTCGTTGTTGCAGAACATATTAAATCAAATGTATGATCCATCAACATGACCCTCACCTGTTTTCTTTGGGATTCAGCTACCTTCTTCTTCCTGTCTTCCTCAGCTTTTTCGGCTGCCAATTTCTCGTCTTCTTTACTGTTTACAAGGAAAAGAAAACATATTATGAATAAAACGTCTAAATCCTCAACAATAATAATGTTACTTGAAAGAGAACCAACCGTTTCCGTTCAGCTTCTTCAGCAAGTTTAGCTTCGTCGGCAGCCTTCTTTTTGGAATCTTTTCCAGAGCTCTTCTCTGGGCCTTTCACGATGGTGAACCCTTCTTTAATCCATTCCTTTAACAAAATATTTATTATTATTTTTATCTTGATTGAAGTTAAAGCAAAGTGACAATGGCATGTTAAGATAACTACAAACCTTTTTCTCTTTTTCAATTTCTTTTTTGGTAAGTTTGTCTTCTTTTTTGGTTTTGGTGGGTGAATGATCGTCCGCCTTCTGTAAATAAGCAGTCATATTAAAAAAAAAACTATAAAAAGTAAAAATGGCAGCTCGCGGTGTATGATATTTTACCTCACGCTTTATGTCTTCCTCTTTCTTGGCATCCTGATCATCTTTTTTATCATCTTTTGTCTTTTTCTTAGTCTTAGAATTTATATTATCTTTGCCCTTGTTTTTGTCTTCAACTTTCTTTGGTTGCTGTTTTGCATCTGTTTTATTCTGAGCCAATTTTCCAGAGCCTTCATCGGGCAATTCAGCGATCTTGTCTGCCGCCGACTACAACAAACAATTCACGTATAGTTGTTATATATCCCCACAGAGTCGTAGGACATTGCATAATTCAGTGTGTCGGCTGACGGTACTTACCTTATTGCCAATTGGGTTGACAACTTTATCAACTGAAAGTGGGACGGCGGCGGTGGCCGCGGCAAGCGTGTCCTTCTGCATAAGTTTCTCGAGCTCCCCGAGGGCGGGGGTGGCCGCGATCGGGCTCTCCACCGGCGGCATCGCGCTGTCTTGCCCCAGGTACATCTGCGGAGCGCCCATGCCCTGAGACGCACGTAACTGAGCCAGAATCTGTTCTTCGGTTTTCATCTCTTTCTGTATCTCCTCCGGCAATAAGGAATTCGACGAAATTGCGTTCGGCTGAAAAGCAAAGAGGTCGTCAATGAACAGCCAACCTGCCATTTCTGAAAACATAAACGTCATGCATTCAATAACCCTACAACTCCCATAATATAATACCTACAAAGCTTTCTACAGCACAACTACGGTAAACTGCAGCGGTTGAGGAATTTATAGAAGTAGATCTTTACTAACATTGTTGTTTAGGGCTGGGTTCCCACGGAAAACAGTTTTACATCCCGAAAACTCAAAACAAGCTTAATGATTTAATAAAATCCTTTATTCGCGTCTAACAGAGATCCACTTAGCTGCTGTATACCGTTACATTCCTTTCACATGTTAATTTATGCAAGTATTAAAGGAATAGCTACTTAGTCTGTTCATTTTAACGAGAGGATTTATGTAAACAAACAAAAAATGTGGACAAACAAAAAACATACAAATAATTCTTGTCCCTGTATTTCTGCCAACTCTCCCTATTACGGAGGATACGCGTCGTCGGGGTCATGACAAGTCTTACGTCATTAACAGGCTTCATGTGTTGATCACGTTGCATGCCAGCGATAATCAAACTCGCGCAAGTTCAGTGTTATCTGGACAGCTTAACAAATCCTTCAAGTATATTGGCCGTTGCTCGGTCCGGTCCAGTTTATCAAGTAACTCATTCCTTGCTTAATCGCATAATCTGCATTCCACTCAAACTCACACGCACTCTCTTCGCCACAAAGGCACTGAGGCATTTCGCAGAATCATCCGGCACAGACGTTCTCTGAAACATCCACGTCTGATCCGATCTCAAGATCTGCGACACAATGCCTAATTCGATCCATTCTAAGGTTTCTGCACTTAAAGAACTTGTGAGCGGCCATCATCACAATTCTCCCAGCAGGGCATTAGGCATCTACAGCCAATCGTTTTGCTGTTTATAATTGGTTGCGCTTCTTTAGGGATAGCAGGACGCCCTCCTCCCCAACTTGTCCCACTCGTTGTAGCTCACAGGTAACGCGGTGCTGCACTATGTGTCTGTAGGCCTTGGTGAATAAAATCAGGGCCCTCCTCACGAAGAACACCGCATCTCGGTGATAATATGCAGCATATTATATTAGTGTAACAATGTACGTCCCGTATAATGTTAAGACCGCGATACTTAATGCCCCACCTAGAAGCTGAAATACGTAACATTACCTAAACAGTTAGCAGCTTTCTCTCCAATGGAATTGGCGTGTGTATTCCTATAAACAGGTGGTGTATAACGCAAATACATTTTCAACTCTTTCTTGAAGGACCCATTTTACTGTTAATGTCATTTTTAATGGCATGCACAATCTTCAACTTCACAGTGAGAGTGCATTTTCAGTTATATTCCACAATTTTTCCTTAGAAGTTGGTTATCATGGATACATGCCAAAGAGGCGTGGGCGAAGAGAAGATAGTCCTTACCACTCCAGAGTGCTAATATAAATCATCTCCAATTTACTTAACATATTTCTAATCCGTCACCATCCGAACATCATCATTGAACCGATGATTAAATTTGTTTAATTTTTTTTTTACTTGATAAACAGACGAACAGTATTTACCTATTAACCATCTTATATAGGTAACATTTTTTGTAGTCAAGTTAGCGTTGCAATGCATTAAAAAGAACCACAGTTTGTTTACATATGAATTAAGTTTGCAACAACCGGAGGATGTAAAAAAACAATTTATTTAATTAAAATATAAAATTACAATTAGATTGCTTTGACTTGTTCGATGTTAGAATACAAAGTGATTTTTTACGGTTTAAATCTAACTCGTGGATTATGCCTACGTGATGCGCTTCAGGGCGATGATGACGCACGGCGATGTCCGAGTCAGCATTTGTCCGATCATGCGATGTTCATATCCGTTTGAAATGAGGTTAACGCGGGTGCGGCGATCCTCGTGAGGTATGCGACCGTAACATATGTATGTACATACATTCACTAGGTAAAATGAACAGACAGCTATATTCTTTTATATTTATACAATTCGGACAATCACAATATATAAATTATCATCATAATATCCAACTATATTTTTACGTTTTTCCTTTCACAGTTTGTTAAAATAACATCGGGTAGTGGTAGAGTCATGCTCAGATGAAGCCCGTACGATAGTAACAGTATCCAACAAAGTACATATTGACAATAATTCAAACTTAACATTTATATACGCCATATATACAAAGCTGAAAGCACAAGCAAAGTCCCTGATGACACTTCGACAATGATGTTAGTGTAGTTAGATATGAAAACAAGGGAATATCGATTTTTCATGCAATTTTGTCTACATAAATGTTGAATTGAGACTTTTTAACAAAAATAAAATGCTAGGCGAAAAAATCGCATGAAAAACCGATAACGGCAAGGGTGCTTGGTAAGTGCAGTAAACATTTAAATTATAATAAAAAATAAAATACTCACTCATATTGATACTTTATTAGGGGCAGTTGCACATGCACGAATTAATAAGACTTTTTCCGTAAATGAATGGTCTTTATTACAAAACTATTCAGATAATCAACAAGAAACTAGTGAACATAATGCAAGAAACCAACATGGGTCACAGCAACCAGAAACAATATAAAACTATGCGTACTTATTATATATATAATCATATATATATCGAAAGATCAGTTTCAGAGGAGTCAATCGAAGGAGAAAATGAATTAATATTAATAAATGTGGACAGTTAAATATAATAATAAAGCTAGTAGAGGTGAAGTTACATCGAAACGTATAATATACATACACATATTGTATAATATAAAAAACGTAATGTATACATAATATAAAGGAAAATGATCAGATCATCTCGATTGCCAAGGGATAACATACTGCACTCAATGTCGTGTACACATACATTAATCAATATGATGGTGGAAGCATGTTAGAAAAGCAAGAGATAGCAACAGTTAAACGCGATTTAAAAAAAATGTGACACCCTAATTAATGTCTAAAGCTTAACTGATATATGAAATACTCTACAAGTAATTACCAATCACCTACTGTGAATGCTTCTATCACAATCTATAAGTAATCAACGTATTAAGCAATATTATTGGAAAATTACATCCTAGTAGATACTATAATTATAAAGCCTACAATATTCAAAAATTGCATGTAGACAGATTATAATGATATAGATTATATCTAACAATAATATCACTATTACACTAATATTACAAAGGCGAAAGTTTGTTAGTTTGTATGTTTAGTCAATCTTTCTCCAAAAACTACAAAACGGATTTCAATGGCTAATTGGATAAAAAAAAATCAAACGATTACATAAAAGACCACGGATGGCGCTGATGAAGCTAAAAACAAGTTGATTCAAATTGTGCGGTCAATAAAAAAAATAAATCTATAGCTTTATCTTTGTTTTCTTTCTGGCTGGTTACCTATGTATAAAATCAATGCGTACTTGTGCGGTCTTTAGCTGTGAAAAAGATAATAAAGTATTAATCAATTCAATATTTTGTAGCTTTGTAAGCGCCATCTGTCATATAAAAAACATCATCATTTTTTTGTTTTATCCAATAAGTTCATTAAACTTTACAGTAGCTAAACTTTAATTGTTGATGTTGAAAATTATTACTAATCAAAATAACACATAGGCTATTTTAACCTGAATTTCCAACCGGAGCGGGATAAATTGCGTGTTCACCTCCGGGGTTCATAATCTACACTAATGTTATAAAGAGGAAAACTGTTTGTTTGTAACGAATAGGCTCAAAAACTACTGGACCGTTTTTAAAAATTCTTTCCATTTTTTTAAATTTCACCATTCGAAAGCTACATTATCCACGAATAACATAAGCTAAATTTTATTTTGGAAATAAATAGTTGGAATTAAGTAAAATATTTGGGATTTTCCGAGACAAGGTGTAAAAAGCCAACCAGTAAAATTACTTATTTTGCGTACGCTGCTATAAAAGATAGAATTAATTGTAGATCTTGTAGATATCTACCTATCGAGTAAGGCACAACCATTTTTTTTTATTGAAAAATCTTGAAATTTTTAGACTTCATTTAAACGCATTTATTTTACTCAAACTGTTAATCCTCATCAAAATAAAATATTTCATCACTAAGTACAGTTTGTACAGATAATATTTGGTCTTTGAATTATTAAAATTAGACGTTTGGTGTTGAAGTTATGGCGAAATTAAAATATTACGATTTCTGCTGGACGGTCCGTTGCGAAGTGAGCGTCACAAAGGCGGGGGTGCGCGTGCAGAATGAGCGTTTAGATCTGGAGTAAGGTACCGATAATTAAAGAGTTCTAGCGTATGTAAAATAAAACTTCAAAAGTCGTACAGTACGGTACGGGTAGGTAAGTTGTAACTTTTAGGACATAGGGTAAAAATGGTACCCGAAGCGAAGCGAGGACGGGTCCACTGTAATGAAAAATCTCAAAAACGACTGGACCGATTGCGATGAAGTTTAATACGTGGATAGGCTTCCGATATACCTACGGGATCAGATTCTATACTTGATAAAAACGTGGTTCTCAGCGCGACAACGTATCAGTAATTATAAGTAAGTTACGATAAATAATTGTATGATAGTAGTGTTTATTGCTCAAAAATGAGCACAAACAGAAATGCAAAATAAATTAGTTGAACAAGAGCGGACTTATTGCAAATAGCATTTTTTTCCAGCCAAACTTAAATGTAAAAAATGAAACCCAAAGTTTATTCCGAAATGTTTAAAAAATACATGTCCGCCCGAGCGAAGTCGGGACGGGCCGCTAGTTTGTAATAAAATGACAAGCACGAAACAATAGATTGAAGCGTCGGCCTCGATGAGATACGCGGGTGAAATCGCGGAGAGTTGACTAGTTTTATTTTATAAATGCAAACCCCAGCACGTCATATGAAACGGTCATTAAACTAAATTTAAATTGTACGGTTTTCACATTTATACTGTGTACAATGTTATTATACAAAATAATCAATATTGTCAGTATGGTCCAAAGATAATACTTGTTTTATGTCAATTAACGGAACTTCTCAGTAAGCTGAGTTAGGTACGAAAAAATCTATCGTAAAGTAAGTAGTAGTAAGTAAAGTATTCTTCAGCGGGAATTACAATTGCATTAATGTTAACGCAAAAATAAAAATTTTATACACTGTATTTTTTATACATTAAGACTGAGTATTAGACAACAAAACCTAACCATCAGTCTTAAAAAACATGTTTTAATAAATGTAAACGAGCTTCCCAATGGATGTATATAAACTATAATAACATAAGTTATGAAAATTACGTTTCTCTAAACGAATTAATCCTACAGAGTTATATATTAATGATTATATACTTAAAGTAATAAAGAGAAAACTAAACTTATATAAAATAACTGATAAAAAACTTAATAGTCAACAACAAACCAAAAAGGCACTGCCTCTTTTTGGTAAACAAAAAATTAACAACAAAATTGTCCAACTTTCTGCAGACCAGAAAGTAAATAACCAAAATATGGATTCCTCTAGCATCCAATAGAAATCATCATCATCATCAGCCCATAATTATCCATTACTGGACATAGGCCTCTCCAATTGCACGCCACTGTGATCTGTTTTCGGCTTTTCGCATCCAGCTTCTGCCAGCCATCTTGCGTATATCATCAGTCCACCTTGCCTGAGGGCGTCCTACACTCCGTTTGCCGAGACGCGGTCTCCACTCTAGAACTCGTTTTCCCCAACGGTCATCGGTTCTACGGCAAATATGGCCGGCCCACTGACACTTCAGCTTGCTAAAACGATGAGCTATGTCGATGACTTTGGTTCTCTGTCGGATCACTTCATTTCTGATTCGATCCTTCAGAGAAACGCCGAGCATAGCCCCTTCCATAGCACGCTGTGCGACTTTGAGCTTGTGGGCCAGCCGTGCCGTCAGTGTCCACGTCTCAGCTCCGTATGTCATTACAGGTAGGACACACTGATTGAAGACTTTGTCTTCAGGCACTGTGGGATCGCTGATGTTAAGACTCGACGTAACTTCCCAAATGCTGCCCAACCCAGCTGAATTCTTCTATTTACCTCGTCCTCGAAGTTGTTTCTACTCAACTGCAATGTCTGCCCAAGGTATACATATTTTTGAACAACTTCGAGAACGGTGCCGTGTACTGAAATCGGTTCCGATAGAACATGTTCATTGAACATGACCTTGGTTTTATCCAAGTTCATCCGTAGGCCGATCCGTAGAGAAGAATCAACTAGGTCATTCAACATCAGTTGAAGGTCCTGCAGCGTTTCTGCCATGATGACGATGTCGTCTGCAAATCGGAAGTGAGAGATGTGTTCGCCATTGATGTTGATGCCACGTCCTTTCCAATGCAGCGTCTTGAACATATCCTCCATTGCATTTGTGAACAATTTCGGGGGAATAACATCCCCTTGTCTCACTCCTCGATGCAATGGTATGGGACGTGTCTGCTGATTTTGTACTTGGACGGACATGGTGGCAGCCTCGTAGAGGCATCTAATCACTTGGATGTATCGCCAGTCAACTTGGCAACGCTGCAGAGACTCCAGAACGGACCAGATCTCAACCGAGTCAAAGGCCCTCTCATAGTCCACGAATGCTAGACACAGGGGCAGATTATATTCTTCAGTTTTCTCTATGATCTGCCGCACTGTGTGGATGTGGTCTATGGTGCCATAACCGCTCCGAAATCCAGCCTGCTCCAGAGGTTGAAATTCGTCGAGTCTTCGCGCAAGACGGTTTGTGATCACTCTTGTTTTCAAGAGACGTAGTTTTAGACGATTGTTAAGACGTTTTGTAGACGTAGCTTAGAAGAGAAATGGGTCGATAGTTCTTCAACAGGGTTTTATCTCCCTTTTTGAAGAACAGGACGACCACACTTCTACTCCACGCCTCCGGAGTTCTCCCTTAGAACAGGACCGCGTTAAAAATCCAATAGAAATAAAAAAAAAATATATGCAAATATTTGGAACAAACATTTTTAACGCTCTCTTATACAACGCAACGTACTTAAGCCCACTGGGACTTTTTATAGCGATGCAGTAAAAGTCACAGCGGACGAGTGGCCTAAAGGTCAGTAAATAATGCTTTATTCTTCCACATCACTATCGTTATTGATCTGAAACGATAAAAGTACAGTAAAGATGAATACATGTCCAGACCTCCGTATCACAAAGTATACAATTTTAATTGACAAAAATTTAACCTACATTGCGGCGTTAATACAGGAGCCTGAAAGTACTGTGAAATCTAACGCCATCATGCATTTTAAATTGTCATTGTAAGTTTTGTGATACGGGAGCCTGATCCAAGCATGATGACACCCTACTAAACTGAATAGAATACACCTAGTAATCCTAAAATTGTACTCTTCCTATTAACTGTCATAATCATAAATCTGTTTGTTGGCAAATAAACAGTTAAAGTACACAGTAACGGACTGTGACCATACAGTTACTGATAACTAAACTTTATAGAATTCCGAAGGAATTGTCCGATATTTTCCCAATTATTGATGTTCAATGTCAGTTTTTCCTTTACACTTTGATCCTGGAGTCGTTGTGACGAGGTTTCTATAAGATTATGAACCTACAAGAGTACGATGTTGTAAGTAGCGTTACAACACACATTACGGCGAACCACAATGAAGTTTTAGTATAAAATTATCTATTTTAGTGCATTGAAGGATAAACATTGAGAGTAACAAAAAATATTGGCAGCTGCTCCCCAAATTAATATGCATTGGCCTATGAAATAATGTGATTAACTTATTTATTGTTTTCTAAAACCAAAGAAATACGTAGATGGATATTTTTTCTAAAGCAATTAATACAATTCAGGAATCAGCTGACAACGTACAGCCTACGTGGGTGATTTCGTACGTTGGCTTTAAGTCAATGTTATGTTTTCATAGTAACCTAACGCGCATACAGGACCTACATAAACTATGATTCGATTCATAGCTCTCAGCAAGTAGTTTTTATACACAATAAATAAAGTGAAACTCGACTTATAGAAATACGCTCTAAAAAGAACGAAACAAGAAAATAGTCTCCGCTGAAATTATTAGGTATAAAACAATTACCGACTTTAAAATCAACAACTTACACGTGAGATTTCGGTAATGTAAAATCGCAAGTACCAATAGAATGCGTAACACAATAGACATCGGCAAAATAAATAAATTATAGTCTAATCTAGTCACCACTTTTATCTAAACATTTGCCTGATGGCTTGCGTCATTTACAATTAAAAAATTACTACGCAAAGAAAGTATCCCGTTTAGTACACAATGAGATTAGTGGTGCCAAGTGATGTTACGTGCTTGTTATTAAAGAAATTTACTCTTTGCTTTTTGTACAGGTTGGGTCGGAAAAACACTCATCTGTTTATTTCTTTATACTCCACTAAATTAATTTCATCAGGTATCAATGACCCCGGACAAATAAAAATCGTCCTCATCACACAAAAAGCATAATCAGCTGATAAGTGAATTACCGACACATGCTGTATATTTATGATTATATCGACGTGAACTCTTGCAGGATGTTATGAGAATTAGCACAGAAACATGTATGTTTCTATAGGATGTTAACACAAACATTATAACGACAATATCGTGTCGAGGTTCAGAATTACATTCATCACCAAGCTATAAAATCGCCCACGTAAGACGCAGCATACACAGATAACAATTACTCATAAAATAAGCATAATAAAAAGAAGCAGTGCATGGCTTTAGCAAGGCTTATTGAAATATATATACGTTTATACGTACGTACACGTACGTTATATTTATATACGTTTAACTACATTATGTACAAAAACTAAGTAATACTTTGCATACTATCAACTCAATTATTTACGAAAGTTATCAAGGCAGTAAGATACTGCCAACCAGCCAGTGCTGTCGAAAGGAACTGTGCGAAACAAGTGCCAAATTCACAAGCATACAAACATGTACAGCAAACATTAGGCATTGCCCTGATAGAACTCGAATGCGCGATCGTCTCGAAAATAAGCGATGCGACCATTGCGAGTACAAAATCGTGTAACGCGATCTATTAGGACGACGCCTTACGTTGCTGCGCGACAACCGTACTTAGGCGCGCCTATTACAAATATTGCTGTATGTTTATATCGCTGAATGTCGTTTTTGATACATACCTGGTCCCACATGAACATGCTCTGCGCGGCGGCACTTTCGTTACGAGCGTTCATTGGCTGACGCATCCACATGTTAGATGACGATGTCGCCGGCTGACCCCACAGGGAATCCTGTGAAAAATAATAAGTTTATGTCTCTATGAATACTTCGCGACGACCTTAAGGTGAAGGAAACCAGTATGACATAAGGTGTATGCGCCCTATAACGGGCCCATCACCAACCACCTTGAGTTAAATATAGGTTGGACATTTGCTCAGAAAATGTTTCTGGCTAACCCCGCTTTAGAAAAAGACGTGTAATTGCATACCTTTTTTTATTTGACCTGCTCAACTAGGAAAGAATATCAAAACTTAAGCAGGACGCACCATTGGCTGTTGACCGAATGCCGCGTTACGGATGAAGTTGTTGCCAACGCTGCCGAACTGCAGAGAGTCCAGAGAAGACGGTTCTGGGATGTTTGCGATATTCATAACCTGTAGCAATAATAAAACCAAAACTACATTTTTGTTTCACTGAAGATTTGCGAACGATGGATCAGCCGCCGCCGACGACGTATCTACGCACAAAATTCCAAAGAAATAAATAACAACCGAATTTGTATAAGTAAATAAAATAAGAACCAAACTAATAGTATATAAAAAAGATAAGTGTCGAACAACTCGAAAAATGCTAACGATGTGTGCTAAACATTACTTTAATTGACGGGTTTCGATTAGACACAGCCTGTTTACAGCTTTAGAATAAATATTTTGCGTCATAAGCCGTCCAAAAGACAAATCACTAAGACCCATCTTGAAGACGTTTACTCTATACTTACTCCACTCAAGTTCAACTGGTATCGGAGGGAACCGGTATAACCAAATGAGTTCACTTACGTCGCTAAGTCCTAGGCTGGGCTGCGTGCTGATGAGAGATTCTCGAGCGTTCGGTGGGTTCACGTCGAATCCGGGAGACAGCGGGTACGAAGCCATCACGTCCTACAAAATTTAATGTCAAAATAAAAAATAAAAAGAAATAAAAAGAAGAGGAATAGGCAGCCACTCTTCACAGAGTCACTGATATAATGATAAACAAAAGTTAGAAGTGTATAAAAACACAGCAGAGGCATGAACTTAGTTTAAAATAAGAACATGTCCATTACCTACGAATGTATCTACAAACCTTTTGCGATTGCGATGTCGTGCCGTCTACGTCCAATACCACTGCCGAAGTTGTACGTGACAGCGCTAGGTAGCTCGAAGTGTATTGAGTCAGCCATCGGAATACAGTGGGAAGACTACCTCAACATCAAGCTTCTTCGCTAAAGCTTTGACGAATACTTTAATACGGAGTATGGAACATTAAATTACCATGGCGAATGGCGCTACAGCACCGTAGGAGCCCAAAGGCCTCATGTGAGTGTCACAAGCGCGGCGCACCATGAGGGTAGCTGTGAAAAACCCGGCCCGATACCAGTTGAACATGTCCTTTGACGAGAACGGTCCTTGGATGTTTTTCTGCAAATTAACAAAATTATTGTTTTTATTTTATTTCTTTTTTTAATTAAACTATCTTGTATTCTGTAGGTTTATTGATCGTTGTGTTTGTAGATTGCAATGCACAGTGACGATTTCGTGTAAATTGACTTACCGCGGGATCTTCGTAATACCACTGGCTGGAAAGTGGAGTGGAGGGCTGCTGAGCGGGCGGCGGCGGCGGCTGCGACATCATGTTGCCGTACATGGGCGAGCCGAACGCAGACTGCGACGAGGACGGTTGCAAGCTGTGCAGCGGGAACATGCCCGCCTGCCGCGACCCGCCAGCAGCCCCGTGCAGCTCGCTGCTCTGCTGCAACTAAAATTAATTCACAGATTTCATAACACGAATATATTTGTACATATATCTAGCATCAGAAAATTATGAGTAAACAGATTAGGTTGCTCTATTGCACTGATAATCTCATAAGGAAATAAACATCATACTTACATTGCTACTACCATTGTGGTTCATAAACAGCGAGCTGGCAGAGACACTGGAACCAGCCATAGAGCCTGGTGAAGCGCCGAACCCTTGCAACGACACCCCAGATTGCAAACTGGCATTACTCATTGCAGAATTAGACATTCCACCTGGTAAGTTTGCGCTAGTCAATGGCATTCCTGGTCCTGACCCTCCAGGTGACGTAATGCCTGCCATTTGGTGCGCTGACGACAAGCCCAAAGAACTATTTCCAGGACCTATCGGCAGACCCACAGAAGACGGACCAAGATTATTCATGCCCGCATTTGAACTGCTAGAAGTTTGCATTCCCGGAGTCTGCAGTGAGATCGCAACACCTGGAGCATTGAGAACAGACTTCGGCATCATCTGAGACGTGAGATCGTTGGGGGGCATCATGCTGTGCGGCGTTGACATGGACGATGACATGGCTGACGGCATGACTAGCGATGCGCTCGTCTTCGGCCCAGGAGGCAATGGAATGTCACGAACATCTTTGCCGTCTAATGTCATATCCATGAAATTGCTCAGCAGTTTCTTGTCTTCGGCTGCATGATGTTTTTGTTCGCTGTAAAACATCGTTGATATAATAAATAGATACACCATTAGAGCGAGGTTCGCCTAAAGAATAAAGCAGTAAATATTGAATTACCTCTCATGCATGGATTTTATAGGGATAGGCTTCATATGCTGCGCAGGGCTTGGCGAGCTTTGGCGGATGGTTTCGTTTGCACTCGATACGATATTCTGATGTTTTTGGCGGAGGCTATTATTTGGTGTGATCATCACAGACTTAAAGTTGCTCCTTTCATCATTGTTCTCGTTTTCTTCACCCCTCATTTGATCGTACTGTTTATTTTCTTGGGCGTCTTGTTTAAAGTGAACATTTTTCTTTACCGGTCGTTTGTCATTGGCGTCTCCCCCGCCATTGTCATTATTTTCACTACCTTCGAAGGCATCGTGGGGGTTCTTGTCGTTGCCATCAGCAGTACTTGAGGATGATTCTGGACGTCGGACCTGTGGACATGTAAGTAATTGGTTAAAATCATTTTGTCAATAAGTATATGCCTGTTTTGCTAGCTTTTTACGATAACAAAATTATATCTCGTCATGTACAATAACGCCACATGCATACGACTGGTTAATTTATGACACCCACCTTTCTACGGAACATGGGCGGTACAGTTGAATCGTACCACTTTGGTGATAACTTTTTGGCTTTTTCTGAGGCCCACCATTCCTCGGATCCCTCTTCAGCCGCTTTAGTTCGCGAAAAGCTGCCCTGAGTGTGGGACCTTGTAAGTGCTGAAATTAAGATGTCAAATGAACCCCGATAACGTTGTTGTCTCATAATAAATGTTACTTGACGTAATAATCGGATATTTGCATAGTGACTAATAGCGTATGACTTACGATATGGATCACCTTGCGCCTTTGCCGGCAAGTTTGAGTCATCATTGCTATATCCATGAAATGCTCCAGAGGAATCGAAGGTACCTCCACAGGCTTCGAGGTTGTCAACAGCCCTGAAAGCATAGTTGGTTCCTAATAATACATACAATTTCCTCATCAATAAAATGTTATACGTAAATAGGCAGAAACTTACCATTCCGGTAGATTTTCTTCTGTGCTTTGGGATTCTCCACCCCAAGCGCGTCGGTTGATGTTCCAAGACTGCGATGGTTTGTCCCGTGGTCCTCGGTCTGGCCTCTCAGCCCTCTCGCCACGCTCGGCTCTCTCGCCCCGCTCGGTCCAATCCCACTCCGCTATAATATAGCAATTACAACGTTAGAATCGTACATAACTCTGTATACCTATTTAACTACATATTTGTAGTGTTTGATTGTCGAAATAATCTGTTGCTCATAATTTTGATACAAAAGCAATTGTGGAAACCCCGAACCACGACTAATGAACCGTTTGTGCCAGAGAGCCGGACACTGTGCAAGCCAACCTACGCCCAAATGGATGTGAACATTTCATACCCCATTTGTCTTGAGTCTGTCCCTGCGGTTGCGCGGTGCGTGGACGGTTAGCTTCCGAAGAGCGCCACTCATCGCCCTCCTCTCTGCCACCGGACCTTCGCCAATTGGTGTTGTTGTTGGTGTTCATAGTATTGTTGCCTTGCCACCTTGGACTGCAATTGCAAAACAATGCACAATTATTGTAAGTGCATTTTCCCATTTTGTAGTTTCATATGTGTACAGTGTAAAAGCACCCCGAGCAAAGGTTAAATAGTAAAAGTTGTTCGTATATTGACGAGCCTAACAACGTTTCTAAGACCAGCTCTGGGTCCGTTTACGCGCAGTATGTATAAGTTCATCTGACTAGCATTGGCAGTAAGCTCCTCCTGTACAAATTATGATTGTTTTGTGTAATCTATACTAATATTATAAAGAAGTAAAGTTTGTGTGTTTGTATAATTGTAAGGGGTGATCTCGGGATCTACATAAACGATTTTAAAAATTCTTTCACCAATAGAAAGCCACAGCATCGAGATAAAAAGTATCCTATGTCCGTCCCCCAGCTCCTTTTCAGCCTAATCGTCTCGGCCGTTCATGATTTATAAATAGCGTAACTAACACAACTTTCTTTTATACCCACAGGGTGTCCCAAACTTATAGGACATGAAGGGATATTTAATATTTGTAGATAGTGAATTTTGCTCAAGGAAGACTTTTGTTGTGTATGTAGTTTTGAGTTTCAAGTTTAGATTTTTTTTTAAAAAGAATGTCGTTTTATATTCGTCTGTTTTATATTTAATGTTTATCTCAAAACCTTTGACTCAGTGAACTGATTTGGATAATACTATCTTTGTTTGAAAGCTAGTGCTTCCCGCATTGATCCCCTAAATCTAGTTCAGTTCTAAATTTAAATTGAATAATAATGAATTCTTTCAGAAAAGTCTTAATGTTTCAATTTTTAAAGTTACCTATTTTCACATACGTACATATAATGTATGTACCTACATATATACATGAGTACAGTAATACAGTAAGTACAGTAACATATCATATAGATTTATATCGTCAATGGGGAATTATCGAGCGGTTGTTCCAAAACTGGATGACATTACAATACCCACTTACAAAATAAAAAAAATGCATAGGAGTTCTAAGTTACCTGGGCATTTGGCAAATAATTACAGAAATCATAATCGTCACGATTAATTGATTTGTATTTATTTAAGTAAATCGCCAAACACAAAGCAACACAGTACAGTTGATAAAAACAATTAAAATTTTTAACCAACTCTCAAATCATGGGCGTTTTTTTTTGCGTTTGATACCAAGTATATTGACTACCACTTTTAATATTTGGATGATTATTTTTTTTATCGTCAAATAATGTAAAAAACAAGAGATTTGTATTTTAGAAGAAAGAGTAATAATACTTAATGTTGTACAAGTATTGCTGTTTAAGAATTCAAAGCCGCCAGGTGTAAAAATGGTATTTTTTAAAACAACAATTGTTATTCTTAGTCAGTTAAAGTTATGGCGTCATCAAAACCAGTTTTGCCTTGTCGCGCTCACATTGATGCCGTAGAAAGCGAAAGAAAGATATATATATTTTATTTTGATGGATAATGAATAAAACATTGTATGACCTATAGTGAATATACATATATGGCGTAAACAAAATTGGTTTTATTTGTACACAAGTTGCCATAGGAAGTCGCCTTTGCACCTCGTGTATTGGAAGAAATACAACTTTTGAACCTTCCCTGGACTTCCACGTGTAATTCAAGACTTTAATTAGCCAAATCGGTCCAGCCGTTCTCAAGTTTTAGCGAGACTAACAAACATCAATTCATTTTCATATGATTTCGTATGCATTAATTTCGACCAAATTTGATTACCATAAAAACGGTTCTAGTAAGTTAATCTTAAAAGATAGACATATATATAATGCCGCGGACATTTTTGTAGATCCTTTCAAGAGGAATAATTCTTTCATACATATATCTTTGTTATCTTGAACCGTTTTCGCAGCGCACGCAACGGTTCAATGATGAAAATGTTTTCCTGTTTTTGTCAAATTTTCCATTATTTCTGCGCTCCTAATAGTTGCAGCGTGATGTTATATAGCCTAAAGCCTTCCTCGATAAATGGTCTATTCAACACAAAAATATTTTTTCAATTAGATACAAGTAGTTCCTGAGATAAGCGCGTTCAAACAAACAAACTCTTCAGCTTTATAATATTAGTATAGATTAAAAAAAACTCCATTATGGTGTAAAATAATTATTGTAGGTATTTTATATAAGTCATTGGGGTGAACAAGTTCTCGAGTGGAAACCGAGTCTCTAGAGGTGGACTGATGATATCAGCAAAATAGCATAAATGGCAAAATATGGATGTGAGAAGCTGAAACACAGTGGCGTGCAATTGGAGAGGCCTATGTCCTGCAGTGCACTAATGTGGACTCATGATGATGATGATTTAATAAGTTTGTAAAACAACCTATGACAGAAATGCCCATTGCCAGCTAATAAGTCAAAATATGTTCACATTGTAATCACAGTTCATCTTATCAAGTTGACGAGACAAATTCAACCAATTCAAAACATAATATTTAACAATGCAGCGCAAGAAATTTCAAATAATATTCACAAGAGTCAGTGTCTGTAAATATACAGAAACTCAATTGATTTAGAGACTTGAGTAAAGACACTATTTTGTTATAGAAGTATTGTGTAGAATCTATTGTAGCATCTGTAAAACTTTCAAAACTGAAAGGTTTTTAATTGTACCTTTTTAATGTTATAGTCAGCACTATTTGTAAGCCAAATAAAACATGTTTTCACCCATGAAACCAAACCTGTAGTGCCTAAAATTATAAAAGTAGTCCGGAAAACATTGTTTTGCCAATAATTAACAGTGTATATCTGCTATTATATGAATGAATTATACCTGCCTCAAAAAATAACTATCTACAAAAGAAAACTGCATCAAAATCCATTTCACAGTTTTAAAGATCTAACAGTGCGAGGCAACTTTATTCATACTATAAAGTGATTACCCAATGCACAGAAGACTGGATCCCAGGGCATATAAAAAAATTTAATGAATTTGCTTACAAATAGAAACTTCTCTGGCACAATATGTCAATGACACATTCTGAAGAACCCAACCTATAATGTTTCCTGATAATGTCATTTATATAATACTTAGTTACATTACAAATCGTGTATAATAAATAATAAAAAATAAATATTTTACAACACACACATTGCCTTCATCCCATGTGAAGTAGCTAAAGCACTTGTGTTATGGAAATCAGACAATGAGATATATTTACTTATATATATATATATTTTCATTTAAATACATACTTATATAAATAAACACCCAGACATGTCCAACAAGTACTTAAAGGCTCATCACCTAAGAACCTGTCAGCGATGGGAATCGAATCCACAACCCTATGGAGCAGAGTCAGACATGCTGACCACTACACCAACAGGCCCGTCAGGTATAAATAATAATATTACTAAAATTACGGTTACAATAGTCAAATGTGACATATTAGACAAATTTCCAATGTGTATCTGCCTCATTTTAATGTACCAACATTAAAGAAAAAAGAACCAACTTGAACCGGTAAAGATTAAGAGGCTTAAATATTAAGACTAGCGGTTTCCTCATGGATCCCACCGTCGGAACTAGATGAAATTTCAATAAGTCCAAATGGGAAACTGTTCAACCAAAAACTAATGATATTAATTGGTTAATGAAATCAAATGTTATGAGGTAAATAACATAAAAGAAAAACTGTTGAATTGAGAGCATCCTTTTTTGCAGTCGGTTCATAATAGAATATGCATTGGTGAAATGTTGCCCTTAGAAGGTTGCATGTAGATCTAGCAACTATAATAAATGTAAGACCTCATTATACGCAGGCATACAGTACAATACTGGTCTGATTCCTTTTGGTGTTAGAATCTAACCAAGTCCCTATAAAATATTGCCATATTGAGATGTCAAACATTCTGTTTTAACTTATTTCTAGTACTTACTTACATGGATCTCCTCTCTCATTGATCTCCCTTCGCTAACCAATACTCGGGACACAATTTAAACATTAGGTTGTAACAATTTTATACAAAATGTCACAAAAACCGGACCGCAAACCAACATTCCTGCGATCAGTTATTTTTACCAGGCAGAGCCTACTTTAGCTTAATTTAAGATAGATAACGAATATGCCAATAATTTATCTCTGGAACTTCCATGACAAATTAAGAAAACTTTTATCTACCTTCATTCGTACCTGTGATTGGAATTTCTAAAGATGAAAGGTTGTGAATGGTTATTGCCTAAAATGTTGCTTCCAATTTGATTCCGACTGTCGGGAAAAGAATCAAAAGCTACCATGGCATGAAAATATGCTTCAGGGTTTTGTGACCCCGTGAATACGCCATAGTAGGCTATTGTGACCATGAAACGACGAATGTCTACCTAGCTGTAACAAATTACGACTATGCGTTACATTTATTACCAATCCAAAAGATTGACTTCTGAAAAATTCAACAAAATGGCGACTAAGTACAAATGTAAATTAAATAAACTGTAAATTCATAGTCAGCTTACCTTCCAGCAGATGTCTGTCGTGTATACGGCATACGTAGTTTATTGTGCCCGTCGGGAGACGGCATAGATCGACCAGTAAAACGCTCCGGAGGAGCCATTGCCACTGGTCTAGTTGTGCCAGCGCGCAGGTTGTCCCTCTGAAATAGAAAGCAAGCCTCAAATGAACGCGGGAAACCCAAACGAAATGGGAGGGAGATCGCTCCAAGATGAATTCTGTAATAATGTAGAAACGATAATTATAATATTGTTATTTACAGCCGACTATTATCCAGGAGATCGACCGCCACAATGGAACCGAAATAGTAGTTTGTAGGCATTTTTCTAATTGGTTTCTTCCAGCCACAGGAAAATCGAGTGTCATAACGCCGGAAATGAAGACCAAAAACAACTAGTTTAGAATAAAACGAGACGGCGATATGAAAAACATGCAGGAGTGAAAGAGTAAGAGACACATTATTTGCTATCCCTTACTGTGTAGCAGGGTATAGTTGGAGCGATACTGTCAATTTGGTAGTAAACGACGGTTTGGATCCAGAAATAAGTAATTTTTCATACATTACGATGGAAAAGAGACAGACTGAAGGTGCTACGCGGCTTGGTAATAGGGAAGGAAACGCGAAGCTGAATGCAGATGGCGCTTTGTACGCTTGAACCATATGGACCAATGACAGTGAGGCAATCTGCCACATTAACGTGTAGTGACAATCGATCAACCAATCGTGCTGTTTTGGGTCAAGCGTACAAAGCGCCATTAGTCCATGAGTTTTCTTCCCCATTCTAGATGTGTTTTGTCTGAGGCGGGAAATTAAAAATAGGCGGCGGAAACGTAAATTACGTTCCGAAAGGTTTAAAGTTTTTTTTTTGTCTTTGATAACATTTTATGTTGAAACAAATAAAAGAAAATCAACCATAGTAGAAAAAAAAACTCTAAACAAAAGATATTATCCTAAAAAGTTGTCAGCTACCTACGATATGATATTTCAAAGTGATCTATTAACGTTTTGAAGTCAGTGTTTGCGCTGTTTTGACTACAAGTGAATTTATCATGGGCCCCATTCGTCACAAAGTAATTGGTAAGCCAAATTAGAAACAGTATTTATTCCATGATTGGGATTTTATTTCTATACCTATATACTCACCACTTCGGTTTCATATGTGCTGTTTAGTGCAATTGGAGGTTTTCCTCGGGGATTGTACAAGGAATCGAAATACTTCAATTCAGCAGGTGGCTCCACATTCCTCTCATATAGTGCCAACATTTCTTCTTTACCGTACCTGTATTGAAAACAGAAATCTTTTAAATTCTAGAGTAGGTAGATAAAGTGTGCCGCAAAAAAAAACCTAGTGTTTGTAAGATAATGTACTGTACATTATTAGTATTTTATTGGTTTAATTTCATTACTTTTTACGACTGTATTGATTTGAGATAGTAAAAATGTATTCTTACGAGAAATATATTCAACGTCGGCGTTTCGTCTGCTCGGCCACTAAACCATTACGAGATGACGATAACGTAAGCCAAATCTGAGCGACATATTACTTGATAGTTTAAAAAAGTTGAAGTACTAGTTTACGAAAAAAAAAGCGAATATCCGTTTCCGCACAATCGAAACTGACCGACTGCGCGGCAATGGAATTTGAGAAACTGGAACACTTTTTAGTTTTTTTTATTAATCTTATTAGAATTTGAGACAATTCGTGCAATAAGTCACCAATCAACATTTGGCCGAGCAGACGAAACGCAGACTATCTAACACCCCCACAAGGTTAAATAAAAAGTACAAACCGCAGTTTAGCCAGCTGAACCTTGGGTGACTGTGTGTTAGTCACATGTGTGTTTGCAGATGACGTTCCGGGTGCGCCTGCGCCGGCGCTGGCTCCGGAGGCAACCGCGCCGGCACCCTGGCTGTTGTTTGACGCACTACCAGAGCTGCCAGAACTGCCCTCTCGGGAAAAGCGCATCCATTCAGGACCGAATTTAATCAAATTGTTGCGATCACTCATTTTTATTTATGAAGAACAGCAGTAAACGGGATACACCACAAGCGAAACAGACTGTAACAAAAATAAAAAAAATATTGTCCTATTGCTGTTTGATTTACACAGGGCTCATAAAGACTAGTTTTCAAAGATGTTAACATGGCATCTTCTGTTTTTGCATTTCCACAGGGCTCATAATGCTTTCCGACCAAACACAAATAGACTTGCAAGTCGCGTAGACCAGTCTGTCTCTTTCCCATCAAAATTGTATGAAATTTGAAGTACTTGTGAATCCAAAATGTCATTTTCTTTGCCAAAATGACAGTTTAGATCCAACAATACTCTGCAACACAATGAGGGATTTAATATATTTTCTCTTTCACTCCTGCATGTTTTTCATATTATTGTCTCATTTTATTCTGAACTCGAGACTAAAAACAACTAGACTCAATCCTAAACTGACGTTTCGAAAGAGACAATATCTTCTGTCCCTTACTGGGTATCAGGGTAAATCTGGATCCAAATTGTCAAATTAGTGGCAAAAGTGACAGTTTGGATCCGGAATACATCACTTTCCATCTCAGACCAAACACAACTATAGTTCGTTTGCTAATTCGATGAACGATCTAACACATGGAAATGTCACTTTGCAAAATAATGTTGCTAGTAATAAAAGACTAGGTAGCGTTTGTAAAGAATGTTTCGTTTGAATCGTTCTTCTGTTACAACTACCATCGCAACGCTGCCCATGCAACAACGAAACAGTAGTCAATATTCTACGACAAGGATATTTCATTCTCGGCCTGCGACCAGCCGTGATGTACGTCGCCAATAATTTCCAAATATGCACCATAAGGAAGGCCAAACCACGGACCCCACCAGTTGGAGATCTGCCCCTTGAATGGTTAGCTCATCATAAAATACCTTTTACTCACGTGGGACTCGATTCTTTTGGCCCAATAACGATAGCGGTAGTCAGGCCTGAGTTTGATTGTTTCAATCTTAATTACCAGATTATAAACAAATTTTCGAGATATTTGATTAGACATAGACACTTTGCTCTTTAGTATAAACGGTTCATAAACGCTTCTAAGTATTATTACAGAATATAATAAGTCGATTACCGTAGACAGCGTAGGTAAGGAATCTGGATTTCGTGTTGAGTTCATGGTTGGCCAGCCATACCTGCCTAGAGATTTCTCACTACGTCGTGGACGTTAGTAAACAAGTATAACCTCTGCAATTATTATTGGCATTATAAGGTATTTATGAAAATTATTAAAAAATATTTAATTTTCACACCAAAATCCATTCAATGAACGAAATTGAACGAATGCGATTTACGAATTACGATTTTTTTTTGCAAATCACTATTTTTCTTATTACAAAAAATGGGCACACTCCAAGTGCCAGATCGTTCGTCGAATTATAAAAAAAAAGAAAGAGTAGATTTGCAAGCCGCGTACCACTCTCGGTCTTTCTCTTTCTACGCAATAGGTATGCATTTGGTAGTAAAATTCACGAGAGTACATGCAATACCCTACTACGCCGTAAGGGACAGAATATAAATATCTCTTGCTATTTCACTCCTGCATTTTAATCAAATCATTGTCAAGTTTTATTCTAAACGTCAGTTTCGGACAAGAGTAGTTGTTATTGGTTTGAGTTTTCCATACATTTGGTGGGAAAGACAGACTGAAGATGTAATATTCGGACAGTTTTTTTTTTCTTATTGTTGACTCAGGCTTTTAGCCAATTTGCCATTAGTCTATTCTTACAATGTACATTGGTAAACAATATAATAACAGCCACAGGTCTCATTAAAATTACGCGGGAATAATATTTTGATGAAAAGGCTCCCCTCCTTTGCTTCTCCAAAATATTTTTTCATCATCAGCACATTATTACACTAATTCCACCACATAACAAAAGCAGGGAAAAATATTCTGAAAATGCGAAACAAGCATTTTGTATCACATCGCATTCTCGCGCAAAGCTCCAGACCTAAGTTAGTTGCCGTTTTGGATTGAAAGTCTATGTTGTTACTGGCCTGAGAACTGAACTTCAATTTTCTATGTTAAGTTTCTTTTTTTTTGCAAAGCACACTATGGTAATTTTACTATACAGTAGATTTTTGGCGCTTAGCATCATGTTGTGATCTCAATTTTATGTCTTGTAATTTGTAGTAGGTTGAATAGATAAAAAAGTTACACCTGTGTAGGTACATGTGGCTGCTCAATTAAAACATTTGAATGGAAGATCCATAGGATCTCTTAACAAACCAGGAAAATATATTTATTTTAATATACCAGTTTAGTTGGAACACTAATGGATGTATAACTAACCAAAGAATAAAACTCCAGACCCCATAGTCAGCTCCTACAAAATGGCAGAATGAGATGATTAAAAAAATGTTTTCTACTACAAATTATAAAAGTTGTTCTAATCCTGATCACTGAATAAAATAATTGGAGCTTCAAAAAGCTGAAGTGGCTCCTCGATTCTTATGGACTTGTCATTCTGTTATACTCATATGTATATATCCTACTTAGGATCCAGTAATTATAATAATTGTAGTATGAGATTAGATAGATGTTCATTGGCCATATGATCAAAAGTTAGCTGCTGGTTAGTCTGATCCTTCAACCTCATCCAGTATCCAATCTTAAGACACCTATAAATTAATCTTATTACAAGAGTGGTTATTACTATACACATAAAGTAAGTAGATATGCATATTGATTGAGTGCTTAATAATGTAGAACTAGAAATGTCCATTAGTAGTTTGGAAAATCCGTGGACAGTCAAAACATACATTCGAATAATCTCCAACCCATGGATGAATTGAATTGTCGCACTACAGTGTGAGTAAACCATGTCACATACATGACCTCTTACTTCTGCCCTAAAAGTAAGTTGTTCCACTATCCAATCAAGCTGGGTCCTATTGTTTACCTAGCCAGGTTGTAAAATAATATAGACAATAAGACCAGACTAACTGATATCTACAGCTTTCATTCTTTTAAAATGTATAAAGCATATTTGATGAAATAAGCATTCGCGCTTGCATTCGCTGAAGCATTTTAGAATGTGACTTTAGTCAGAATGGTGACATTAGTGAAAACTGGTGTTTGAACTACATTTTACCACCAATTTCTAGTACCACAATTAATAAAATGCAATATAACTAAAGACGTAAAGACGGCGGGCCTACATTGGCGGAGGAAGGCACAAGACCGATCGTCGTGGCGCGCCTTGGGGGAGGCCTATATCCAGCAGTGGACGTCAGTGGGCTGACATGATGATGATGATGATGAATATAACTAAACATGTCCTATTATCTAGCTTCACAGAACTGCATGGCTGCATTGTAAAATTGATTATGCTTCAAGAAAGTAGGGATTCGCTGTTGCATATAGTAGCACACTGAGTCATGTCTTACCCAGTGAAAAGTGAAGCAATTAGGTCCATCCACACTACAAAGGTTTACACACCCTTTAGTACACAATGTTTTCCTTTATAACTATAGTTTAGGACAAATAATAGACATAGTCAACAATTGCATTCTAAATCAATCACTTTACAAATAAAGTTACCAAAGCACTAAACGGCAACATATAAATTAATCTATTATAGAAGTTACAGTACTTGTAGTTTACATCATTCATGGCTAAAGCGTCCTGACTGTTTGTTACATTTCTGCATTAACACATGATTTTCAATCGATCGTAAAAAACAAACTCCACTAATTTTAAGAAAATTGAAATCCTACAAAAACTGCCTAATTTTTGTGTGTGGAATATAATATGTCAAGATATTTAATTGTCTAAAATATCACAAAATGTCAGGGCCTTCAGGAGTAAAAATGGTATAGACATGGTATGATACTGGAAGCTTCCCATGGTTAAATAACAATACCAAAGAATCCAAGAATAATTGAAAAAAATAAGATTGCAAAACTTACCATGATATATGATATGATAATGTTATGTCAGAACGTGGGGAGTTATAAATCAGGAATAAGGCTAAGTAAGCAAAGTAATTTATTAAAACTAAAATAACACAAATAAAGGAACAATAAAACAATTATGTATTATCAGTATCAACATGAGTTTATAATCTTCATAGCAGACTGATGCTCTATCTAAGAGGAATATACCTACTTAATTGGAATGCTATTTCAATAATATAGGTTTCAGGAATGAAAACTAGGTCACAAACCCAACAAGTCAATATCCAAGTATGACCTATTAAAATATTTAGTACACCAGTTTTTCAATGTCATAGACTGAAATTAACTCTTATCACATATTTTAGCAATAAATTTTTGAAGGTAGATTTACTATTTAAAAATAAAGATCAATCTATGCAATTTAAAAACAAAACTAGCACCACTATGTATTACAAATATATTATGCATTAATAGTAAAATTGCAGATAAAAATACAAATAACACCACAATATTCTATCTCTATTTTGTGCAATGAAAATGTTACTACCCACATTTGATTACTACATGAAATAACAATATTGTACAAACTAAAACAAGTTTTAAACCTTTTGTTATTATTTTATGTTTTACTTAGTAAGGTTCGACAATACTAAAGTAGGCCAGAGCAGGAAATCAATTTACCTATAACAACAAAGAAATCTCACGAATATTGTTGTAGGTATGCAACTAGGTAAGTAAGTAATAATAGATAACATGTTATCACGTCGCGGCTTCTCAAGAACAAAATCAATCCTGTGAGAACACTTCACTGATTGTAATGAAAATTAGGTCACTATTAGTCCAAAATACCGGGGAACCTCGTCCAAAGTGTTGAGTATCGCACACAATCACTGGAATACAAACGGCACAGGCAAGGTGGCACTTCGTGACCTAAACCACACGCGCAAACAAAACATTACACTGACATAATGCACTTCTCTCAATTACACACTTAGTTCCGAGTATTGTGAGTATCCTATAGCTAATCTATATTACCTGAAATTTCTGTAATCAACGTTCAGATTTCAGACGCACGAGACGGCACAGCAGACAGCAATATGGCGACCAACAAAGTGAAGGAAACGAAGGAAGGAAGAACGCATGCTTAACTTTTTTTTTCTAATGTTGTCCAGGCCATGATTCACATGTATTTAATCCATCGGACTGTTTCGTTCAGAAATAAATGAATAAAAACAATCAGTTCAGAAGAATAAGAGCAGACGTCTTATTGTTAAAAAATAATGTGTACCAAATAAAACAAGACAACAATATTATGGACGACATCAAGAAGTGAAAGAGTAAGAGAAAAATATTTTCTGTCTCTTACTATGTAGCAGAGTAATGGCTAATAGATAATGGATAAAATAGGGAATTTTCAAACTCCAAAAATTTTATAGTAGATGTCGCTGATAGGGGTCCAAGGTGACTTCTGTCAGATATATTTTAGTATGATTTTTATTATTTGGGTAAGTTATTTATTGTTCAGACACTTTTGTAACTTAACTTGTAAACAAACAATAAAAAAATTGGCTGTCACCTTCAATACTGACTGCTTGATATTAGTCATTTCGTTGACATTTATCTAGGACAGCTAGCGCCATCTGTCATAACTAAGAGAAACAAGGGCCCTGAAAATTCCCCATTGGATAAAAAAATGTCAAACGATTACATAAAAGACCACGGATGGCGCTGATGAAGCTAAAAACAAGTAGATTTTGATGCGGTCAATAAAAAAATCTATAGCTTTATCTTTGTTTTCTTTCTGGCTGGTTACCTATGTATAAAATAAATGCGTACTTGTGCTGTCTTTAGCTGTGAAAATAATAATAAAGTATTGATCAATTCAGTCTTTTGTAGCTTTGTAAGCGCCATCTGTCATATAAAAACATCATAATTGTTTTTATTTTTTTTTATCCAATCTGAACTGTCAAATTGGTAGTAAACGGATTTTTCTATATATTGACAGAAAATCAATGTTCTGATTGATATCAACATTTCCTCAATCAGTATTCTGATATTTTCTGCCAATCGACACAGAAAGTCAGAAACTATCTATGTCATTCTAAAGGAAGATGCTCAGACCAAACACAACTAGACTAGCAAACCGTGTATCACCAGTCTGTCTCTTTTTCAGCATAATTTATAGAAAATCATGAACTTCAGAGAAATTCGTCATTTGGGTAGTTAAAGTGACAGATATTACTCTGCTACTGCTACGCAGTAAGGGCGCGTTTCCACTAAGGCTTAGCGATTATTTTATCTTTGGATGACTGACGTCTCTAGTGGTTCGCATTAATACGATTGTTTATCGTCAATGGGGAATTTTCAAACTCCAAAAGTTTCTTATCTAGATGTCGCTAGTAGGTATCCAGGGGAACTTCTGTCAGTTATATTTTAGTGCGTTTTTTATTATTTGGGTGAGTTATTTAGACTTCAGACACTTTTGCAACATGTAGACAAACAATAATAAAAATTATCGCCTTCAATACGGACTGCTTGAAGTTAGTAATTTCGTTGACATATGTCTCCCTAATACAACTGGCGCCATCTGTTATAACTAATAGAAACAGGTGCCCTGAAAATTCCCCATTTATCGTTTCGCTGTGCCCTTTGATTCGTGACGAAATTTTATCGTTTCGTCACGATTTAGTCGTATCGCTGATAATAAAGATTTTGATAAAAAATCGTTTTGTTTGTTTTGATTGAAACCAGGAAGAACTTTTTAATTTACTGCTTACAATTTTTATTATAAAAATATGCACATGGGGAATTTTCTTGACCCTTGTTTTCTTTATACAAGATAGATGGCGCTAACTGGCCTTTGAGCACAAATGTTTTTAAACGATTTAAAAAAAAGGAGGTTCTCAGTTCTACGGTATTTTTTGTTTCTTAACTCAAAACTTTTGACTGGGTGAACCAATGTGGTTGATTATTTTTTGTTAACAATGGCATTCCTAAGAAAACCACAATAATTTATTGGTTGAAATCCGTTTTTTTTTCTTTTCAGTTATAAATGGTTAGACTGAACTTAAGAGACTCATTCATTAGCTCAGAGACTCAATCAAGTCAATCGTGTTCTTACAGATAATGGGAAAGATAATGAACAGTAGTTCCAAAATCTACCACGGATGGCGTTAGAATCGCAAGCATAGTTTTTTTATTTATAGACCTTGGCTCCACGACGGCGGGAATTTTCTTTGACGTTTTTCTGACAGATTTTCAGGCGGAGAACTGTCATTTCTGTCAAACTTTGTGTGGAAAGTATCCCCATAGTAGGCAAAAGCGATAATAAATAACCCGTAAACGGGAAAGTATTTGACAATCCACTGACAGTTCAGTAAATTTCCTTTTGTTGTTTTACGATGTTGCGCTGGTATCGCACGCCCAAATAATATTTCAGCAAGAAACATAATTAACCTACAATTTCCCTACAATAGATGTTAAGGCTCTAAACTTCTTTTCTATGGTATAAATATTTTGTACGTATTATAATAAAATATAACTGACAGAAGTCCCCTGGACACCAACCAGCGACAATCAAGAAAATCAAACAACGAAATTTTAGGAGTTTGAAAATTCCCCATTTCACAACCAATCGCTTGATCAACTTGTCAATTATAATTGACTGATAGGTAAATGGACTTGTGTAAGCGTAGGAAACAATCTAAAAACCAAAAAAAGGTAAAAATAGAGGGGATAGAAAACTTATTTTTGTAATAGAAGCGCCTGAACCGTTACAACTGGCAATTAATCTTTTTTTCCTGATTGGATTTTTCCTGGGATCGTTGTAACAATACTACGACAATAAATTACCTTTCTCTTCTTGAAATAGGTACGTACTCTTGTGTACGGTTCATTCCCGACGGGATAACGTATCGCCGAGGCGCGAGGTGGCGATTTGGTCACACCGGTCTTTGGTTCTTTTGTGAATATCCCCATTTCTGATACCATTCTATTACATAGCCCGTTCAATTTCCTGCTTTTTTATGATACCATTGATACACATAACAGGTAAGTGGCCACGTCTCAGATCCGGAAGGTCTCGCGACGAGCCACGCACCGCCTGTCCCTAAATGAGGCCTAAGTCATCACTAGGGTTGAATGCTGACAGATTCGTCTTCAGACACTGAGGTATGTGGATGAGAAAATGTTGCGCAGTTTCTCGAACGCTTCCCACCCGAGCTGGATATAGCTATACTGAGTGTAAATGGACCCCAAGCAATGCTCTTAGAAACATTGTTCGTCAATATGAACAACTTTTACTATGGTCACAATGCGGGAAAATGTAAAAAAATAATAATCACAGTACAAAATGTCATCTCCGGAAGCAAAGTGAAAATGTCTGTTTTGTATGTTAGTTCTTTAACACTTAAAGGCAGCTTAACAACAACTGGGAATCGGTGAAAGATTTCCGAGTGTATTTACTATTTAGTTAGGTACTTAATTCATTATTGATGTGCACCATATGGAAAAAGACTTGTGTCTTCTTGGTAATTTCCTCGTTTTTGAACCACATTTTGATGATTCCTTTTTTTTGTTAGGAAGAAAATATCCCAAAATTAGTCCACCCTGGCGGAATAAATAAATTTTAGTCTAAGTTTTTCTTAAGTTTTAGTGCATTAAAATATGTACTAAAACGAATCAAATCAAATCAAAGAATACCTAATTTCCAAAGGTTTAAATATCAATGTATTGCATCCCGCAAATGATTTGATTATATTACCAATAACATTGTGGGATATATTAATGTAATGTAACTATGCACTACTTATGCCTCGCGGGAGAAGGTTAGAGGTCTCTCTGGTAAACCAAATTCCTCAGCAGCAACTAGTAGCGGTGGGTATAATATACGACGACGTATAATAAAATTTAATAATCGGGGTTCTACCTACTGAACCTAGAGAGCCGAGAAACAGTCGGGGAACATTCGATTTTTGCAGCAAGATTTACTGACAAGTTGAGCTATCATTCTCTCTATCGTTCATTCTTAATGGAAAGGGACAGACGTTACCTGTGATGTTGTAGATCGATGCTTGTAGAGCAGCAACGCTTTTATTATGAAGACCTTCACTCACGTGCCTCGGGCTAGAAGGGAAGCCTAATCTATTTAGAGACCGAGGTAACCTAACTATAGGTAATCGAACTAACGTGCTAACGGACATTAGATACTGTGGTGGTGTAGTCACATTCGCTAAGCAATATCCTTCACATCATTCGAATTACAATCCTAAATTTGATTAAGGGGGTGACGGGCATCAAACCATATACATGTTCTTGTTCTTCTTTATCACACAGAACAGCTGTGTCCTGAGAACACTCATCAGTCTCACCCACTCTCAGCATGGGTTCCTTACCGACTTGTCATGGCGAGGTGGCTTAGTAACTATCTCGGTAGAGCCGCGTTACCCGATGATGCTAAGTAAAGACCCACGGCGGCCCGAGACCGAGGTTCAAACTCGAGAACAAGACAAAGAAAAAGACCGCAGAGATGTGTGTGAATGATGTGAGTTTAGATAATATTTAATTTTTCTTAAGCAAGTGAATGGGAGTTTCGGTATTTCCTTTAGGTTTTTTCCATGCGTAAATTAGGAGAAAATTGAGATGTTTCTAAATATGTGTGACGATCGATCTTTAGTTAGGTATTCCGAAAAAGAAGTAGTATTCCGGGATATTCCCACCCACTTTCCCACCACTGTGATTCCTGTCAGAGCCAGGATCTACAGCGGCATCCAGAATAGATAAGAGCTCAATCAGTGACGACTGGGCTAGATCCCGGGGGGGCGTAGCCTTCTGTCTGATAGTTATTAAACTAAAGACGGTATAGAAATAAGAGGAAAATATATATATATGCGTTGCATTGCAATGCATACAAAAAGAAGTAGTATACAAAAAGATACGAAATGTCAATTGCGATGCCCTGCTGTCGACCGTGTGGAAGGAAATGGTTCTAGGTGTCTAGATAACAATCACACTGATCAGCCAAACAAAATAATGAAATACATATAACCAATGTTAATTTATAAGTTTTAAATTAAAATCCTGTAATTATGTGCAAATATGTATGATATTTTTGTTGATCTTAGTTAATTACTAGTGGATGCCCCGCGATTTTTATTCGCGTAGTTTCAGTATGTCATACAAACTATAGCGCCATCTATGCTGCACTAAGACCCACAGGAACGGGATAAAAAGAGATTATTGTCCTGGTTCGAAGCTACGTCCCCACCAATTTTCTGCCTAATCGGTTGAATCGTTATTGAGTTATAAGTGTTGTAACAAACCCGTCTTTGTTTTAAATATATATATTTTTAAGTAGGTATATCTCAAATAATGACAAATGTAATTTATACAATATTACACAGCATAGTTTACTAATTCTAGTTAAATAATCAACACATTTGTTCGATTTGAACTCAATCTATCTATCTTTTGTAAGCTTTTTATTTTAATACACCCTTCGCCGCCAGCTCATGAAATGAAATGAAACAAAGTGACTAAACAGTTAAGTATATTAAATTAATAATGGTAATTACAAAATGCATAACAACACCAGCTTACATGACTAAAATTTCTGTCTACTTTTTGTTAGAATTATATAAAAATAATTAAGTAAGTACAACGAATTTACAAAATTTATATATTGGTTTCGGGTGGGCAGAGTTTCTCAATATCTACCTGAGAGTACAGATCGACCTAGAATATCTATGTATGTTCATAGACATGGATCACTGTTAGCGAGCCTGAGATGATCCCTGGAAATTATTTTGCCTGTCTCATTCAACTCTTAAGTAGGAACCTGTACCGTTTTGCTGAACGATAATTGCATCTTCGTAGTATCTAAAGTCCCTTCAGGTAAGTAAATGAAAAAACGTTTAACAAATTGAAAATAAAAACCCTTAGAATGAGTTTCGTTTGATATTCGAGACAGGAAATGGCCAATAACGTTTATGAAGCAAGTTTCGGTTTTACTTACGTCTATCGGGGCAATATCCTAAAATAGTACTACTACTATAAGCTACAAAACCAAACGAACGATAATATCATAATGGAAAGTCTCATGTTCCATAAAATGCTCATATGTGCATGCATATTTGGCCAAATCGTCATTTAGTTGTCCATTTAAATGGTAAAGTAGTATAACAATATTAGAAAAGAAAACGCGTAGTGTTGATATAAATCAGCTTTTCCCTGGACGTTTGTACGTCAGCACTACCAAAATAGATTACATCACTCCGCGACCGTGACCCATTTTGGTCGTCATCACAGACTTTTAGGCGTTTCGCCTATATTACGTCGGTTTGCCGTCCGGTGGGTTAAAGAATTCCCAGTGATGATGGTGCACGGTTCTGCTGTCACTAAGGCCGAACATCATAAGACCTGCGATTAGAACTAAAAATATCACTAGTGCCATTTGGACGTCTCTCTTGTCTTCGGTGCCGCTGATATATGCCATGAAAGAGTGGAACATATTTCTCATAGTTCTGCTAACAGAGTTTTGGCACACTCTAAGGAACTGAGCACCAGCCTCCGCTATTGAAGGCTCTTGCAATCGTGCTGGAGGCGGCATGCGTCGCGGCGAAGGCCTTAGTTTACTATCTTCGGAGCTGGACTCAGTGGGCGGCGCTGTAGGTCTACGTTTGGCCCGTCGTGTTGGTGCTGGCGGTGATTGGTGTTGTGATTCATGAAATTCGGTAAATGGTCGCTCTCTTGGGCTACGAACGTGGTACAAGGAACCAGCCGGTGGTATAGCCATATCTTGCAAGTATGAGTAGAGTAAAGGAGTTAAATCGGGCGGCGGAGGTCTTTGCGGTGGAAGAGTTTCTTCAGTGGCCGATGGTTTCGTTGGTTGGCTGGAGGGAGTAGAGTTTTCATCTTTAATTCCAGTTATTTCAGATTCAACAGCTCCATCATCAGTTTGTGTTTCTTCCGATCTGCTCATTGGCCGAACTAATTCCGACACCTGGGCCGGAGGTAAGGAAGTATTCGTCGATGATAGTTCCGAAAATTTCTTCACAATCTCATCAATGACGTTTTGAGAGAATTCTATACCGCTAACTGAAATATGTCCTGATTTTGAATCCAATTCGGTCACTTGTAGGGTCATTCCCTCTATGTCCGAGACTAGAATTTTACTCGCTTGAAGTTCTGAAACATTTAGTCGCCCAACATCAAGATCGTTAACTTGTAGACGTTGAGTAATCAAATTATCCAGTTGCACCTCTCTATTACTTTCAGTAACTCTCTCCAACGCAGTGTCATCAGATGTCGGAAGATTCTTTGTTTTTGAAGATTTACCTCGCGATGTGGGCAACGGTGGTACTTCAGGTATTTGAGACTCTTCAACGTCGATATGTTGCACCGTGAGGGATGCTTCAGTCAACATCTCTTCGCGATCTCTTATTCTCGTAGGGCTCGAAACTCGTCGCTCTACTAATATAACTGTAGGAGACGTGCGGCCTATATTAGATTTTGAAATTTCTGATATTTTTGGGTCAGAAAGTTTTTGAGATGTTCTAGAAGTTGGCCGAGATGTGCGTTCGCCAAGTTTAGTTAGTGATTTATGAGTAGATTGTTCATCATCATCCCTTATAGAGCTAGACACCGAAAAATCTAGGTTTTCTTCCAAACCCAGTTCGTAATCGACATCGTCGGGAAGAGGATCTGTTTGCGTTGAGACTTCTATTTCTACAATGTCATCTGTTTTAGCAATATCTTCGGATAATTCAGGCTTGTTTTCATTAAGCTGCTCTGAGCTATTACTGTCCTGACTTTTCTTTTTAGACTTTGACCCTCTTGGAGGTCTTGGAGGTGGAGGTAACGGTCTATCTTTCATCTTGCTTACTACTTCACCAGATACCAAATCTTTATGTGAATCATCTGCCGATTTTACTTCGTCAATCTCAACATATTGTGTGGTATCACTACTGAGGGATCTTTTGGTTATGCTTCCTAAGGTCATTAAACTCGTTGAGGACTTTTTCCTCGGGGGCCTATTAGGCAAACTTTTTGTGGATCCAACAGTATAGTACTTTCGTTCTGAACTGTTACTCTTTCTACGCCTTACTGGAGGAGTTTTGCTTTTTGATCGACGTGGTGGTTTTTCCGCGGCGTGTTGGCCTTTATCAACAGTTGCATACCCAGGACTTTCTTGTCTAGATTCTCTTGGAAAGTATGAATCTTCAACATGAGTTATGTGAGTGTCCAGAGTTAAGGAGTCTGCACCATGCGATGTTCTATCGTCATCACATAACGAGGTGCCATGCGAGCTCCTCGAGCGATTCCGACTTCGCCGCGGTACAATTGGACTGTTTTCAGTCACAACCGTTTCCGATTGCGGTATCACGTACTCATGTTCCGTCCGGTACACGATTATCTGTAAACAAACAAACAGTTCTAACAAAAAAATCAAGTCAATTTTATCCCAGTTATTTAGTTAAAACGAGTCAGTAAAAATTATATTTAAAACAGCAGATTTCAAAAGTTAAACTTGTGCTGATTTGGATATAAGCCAAGTCTCGTAACCTCATTAGATTTTCAATGCTAATCGACGATTTTTGTGTAACTAACTATGGTAGGTAGGTATCTTATTTCTTGATTTATACGAGTAGGTTAAATTATTAAATGATTGTATTGAAAACCTTGTAAAATTAACAATATTAGGTAGTTTAGTAGCTAGTAGATAGAGAAAAAAATTTTATTTATTTAATTCTGTTAATCATTTTAGTCGGTCGATCTATTTATGTTTCAATATAGCTCACGTATTAGTCTCTGATATACATTTTAATGTCCTCGATTGTCAGTCAAAGTAATTACTAGGCTTTCTGTTATGTTATTAGTGTTATTATTGACTTACATAATTCATAACCATTATCCATTCAAGGTTAAGTAGGAAACTTTTGATCATAGACATTACAAATTATCCTTGATTCCAATTCGATCCAAATTATCAATGAATCCTTCTTACGAGGTACGTTTTCTAAAGCATCACATAGTTTGTCTTAGCAGGACAGGTCTCATATAACAAGAAAACATTGAGTAATGATTCAGAATGTGGGCCTAGACCTTACCATTTAAAATCAAAACATTCATCGGATTAATAAACAGACTATACTTACATTTAAGAAAAACATGCTTGCATAGTCTGCTTGTAAATAAGAAGAGATTTACACCATTAATGTCATCAAGACTCAAGTAGGTAGGTAAGTATTCCAGTAAATGGACGTGACTTTTATTATTGAAGATGCGTTACTAAGAAAAACATACCCGGTTAAATGTAGTATAAAATACGGAGAAACAACTCGATCAAATGTGTAAGTAGGCATTTTGTTAGAAGCTGATCACAATGGGCCCAATAACTTACATCGTCCTCAGGCTCAATCATCGACCGCCATTCTTCAGTTGGTTGCAAGTCTGTGAGAGACGAATGCTGAAAGTCCTTTTGAATACTTTTCCGCTTTCGCCTAGGTGGCAGAGGTAGTGTTTGTGAATTAAATTGGTTTATTTGGCCGTTTCCAATATCTTCGTTTTCATACTCATTCAAAATTGGTTTGACAGCTTCCAATTGGACATTAGCTTGTTCACACACAGTTTCCTGTAAAATTTCCTGTGTTTGCAACTCTTTCATACCAGGATGTTCGTTAAATTCTAGTTCACTCATTTGAACTTCGGTATTATCATCGATATACATGACCTCATTTTCTATTTGTGCTGTTGTTTCCAATTCTTTCTTCTTGCGTTTGGCACGAGATGGTCTTACGGGTGGGAATGTATAATAACCATCATCTCTGTCGTTTAGATCTTCGTTTGAATACCTGATGGGTTCGTTTTCTTCCAGCATAAGCTCTGGATCAGCTTCGTCATTTTCGTAAGCTAGGTCATCGTGATCCCTTGAATCGTCTCCCATCATAGCCAAGGCATTCTTGGGAATCTTAAAAGCTTGTCTAATCTCATCACTTAAATATTCTCGAACTTCTATGTTTTCACGAGAGATTCCTCTCGGTCGGACAAAAAATTCGTCGTTATCAATTTCGTTTATTGTGTTTTGGTTGTATTCTTGCTTAGACGGTGACATATCCGTTGTCGAAGCAGATTTACGATCATCATGGAAATCAGGAGGGGTTTCGATTTCTTCTTCCATATCCATTTCTTCATCACATACTTTATCGAAATCATAAGTCGTTTCGAAATGTTTTGCATGCATGAATTCTGAATCAGGATCATTGACAATACTACCATATTCTCGAGGCTGCTCATTTACAGCGTCGTCTGTTTTTTTTTCGGATTTTTTCACTCTAGCAAATGTAAATATGGGCGGAGGGGTGGGTTCTCTGTTCAATGTGGGCGACGAAGATGTAAGTGTTTCTGTCTTTTTCTTCCTACCAAAAAGTCGTGGAAATGTTTTAGTTTCAAATTCGACAGTTGCTGTATTTTGCATGTCGGAACTTGATCCGGTCAGATCAGAATTGACTTTATATTCTTTCTTTCGGCCTAAACTGGCAAAATTTATTTTAGGTCTTTCAGGAAATTTAAATTTTGGCATATCTGGTACGTTGAATTTTGGTCTCTCTGGCATACTAAACTTTTTTCGGTCTCCTAGTGATAGTTTCTCGGATATATTTATCTTTTTGAATTTCGGTCTATCTGGTAAACTAAACTTTCTTTTATCCGGAAGTGTAAATTTAGGCCTCTCGGGCATTTTAAATTTCGGACGGTCTGGGAAGTTAATTTTTGGTCTTTCTGGCATTGAAAATTGTTTGGTTTTGATATTCTGAAGCTTAGTCTTTAGTTTACCAGCTTGTGTTTTCAATTTTCCAGTTCCTTCCCGTAGTCGCTGTTGTATCTTCACGTCAATGCCTTCACCGCTTTTCTGTTCTTTAGTTTTTGATCGACTATCACGTTTAAGGGGCAAATGTTCTAATGCTGATGAATCTACGTGACTGGTACTTACTTCACATTCTGTCCTGGAGATAGTTGAAGGTGTGTTAACAAAAAACCTTTCTTCGATATCCTTCTGTAGTGCTTCAGCACTGGTTGTGTTATCGTTTCTGTGATCCATGTTTTCTTTTTCATCTTGATCATCTTCGTCAGATGTATGTTGTAAGTACTTTCGTTCCAAAGAAGTCGTACTCGATAATTCGTCTTCTGCCTTCAGCATGGTAGCATTCAAGTTATCTGCTGTAGGGCTTGTCGTGAATGTAATATCTGGTGGTGGTTTTTCGATTATTTCATATTCGTGATCACTGGAAATAGAAAAAATATTTTTTTAACGACCTTAAATAGAAAAACAGTCGCATTTACAATTAAATCCAATATAACAAATCGCTTTGCAAATAAAATACAGGAATAGCCGCCAGTCACAGAATTTAAAATTGAATTCGCGTTTTGCCAAGAACATAAACATAGTTTTACCTACATATTGCACATATTTTATAGAACAATAACAATAAAAAGAAGGATGTGTGTTTGAGAGAGTTATTTTCATCTGCTTTAATGTGAAGCTTGAGTCACAATTAGGCCGACTGCGTGGCTCGTTTTAGACGCAGCAGTGTCCGGGCAACGACTTGGTAGAAAGTATCATAATTTTCGTTTCATGACGCTTATATTGTTTGCATATTCATTGACTTACCCCTCATAATAGCTTAAGTAACTAACTCGCGACGTAGGCCTAGTTCCCACTGGATTGATTCTTTCCGGCAATAAAGAGTCGCTTTGATAAAATTGACATCCGCAACGAACTTCCGGTGTGTATACTTGGACGCTTCCTTCTCGAGTGGGCCTCAATGGTTTTTCTATCGGGGTGCCACCCTCAGATGTCCATCTCCGCAGTTTACTCATAACGATTTAATATCACCGCGCACTATTTACATTACATGACAGTTAAGTCATTATAAGCGAACAAGTTATTGTACTTGACTTTTGATAGAAAAATGTTGAAATTGAAAAATAAATATCATTACAGTAAGGCAGTCGCGAGCACTGATCGCCGGTGACAATTTAAAGAGCTAACTCGATGTGCAAGAACGCGGCTGAGCCGAGTCTAAATTTATCTAACTGAAGCTACCTAGCTCGCTCGCTTTGCATGTGTTGTGTTAGTGGGAATGTTATGTCACCATTACGGATTTTTCGCATTGAACTACTAGATAATAATATGAGTTACTTAATAATAATTAAAATCTTACCTGCTGGTTTTAGACCAATTTCCTTGTGGATCTTTGTTTAATTTCCTAGTTAATTCTTCGCGGGGACTCGGTGATGATTCTACAATGATTGCGGTAGTTTCCTCAACCAAAACTGTGTCATCGTCAATTATTTCCGTAATTGTTATATTTGGTGACCCGTCCTCTTTTTCTTGTTCATCAAATTGGTTTTTGAAAACTTCATCAACGTTCGGCTCATCGTCATCATAAGAATCTTCTAATAGCACAGCTTCTTTGCGCTTGTCCTCCTTTTGATGTAGTTTTTCCATTATATGTTCTTCAGGAGACAACTCCGTAGTTTCATCATTAACTAAACTAGGATCCTGGGAAGCCAATGATTTTTTTTCTGAAAGACTGTCATTTTCTTTCGTGCTTCCTGTATCTTTTTTATCTTTAGAATCTTCAGTGTCAGGTGTGAACTTCAATGACTTCTCATTCTGACTTTTTGATTCTTCAATATCCTCATAAATATGTTCCTTTTTCTTTCTGGAGGGTGCTGTTGCATCTACACTGAGACTTTTACTCATTTCATCAGAATCACCTAGTTTTATAGCCCCGAATTTTTGCCTCCTTACAGCTCCAGGTGATGTTTTTAACTGCCTAATTTCTTGATTCTCTTCATTTTTTTTCCTTTTTGATGATGGAGATTTTTCACCTTCCAATTTCTGTAGGGTTTTGTCAGCCAAGTGTTTTATTTTATTTACCAGAGGATGACAACATTTAGTTTTCTCCCTTGTTTCGGACACCCCAATGTACTGTTGTTCGGGAACACGTCGTTTCAGTATACCTTTTGGAGAAATATTTTTAGGTTGCTCGCTTGGAGGAGTGAGTTTAGCACCTGAAGAATTTTCTGCTATATAAGCATTAACAGCTTGGTTAATGTTGTCCTCCTCTGAATCCAATGAAACTTCGTGGGAGAAACTAGGTATATGCACACCTTCATCTTCACCGTCTTCGCCGTGCTTGCGACTGCTTCCAGGCGATGAGTCGAGATTTAATATTTTCTGTTCATCACCATCCGCTGGCGAGCGGGTTCGGGACCTTGAGAATTCTCGCGACATACTTCTTCTTGGCGTGGATTCTCTGATGATATCGTCAGCTGTTATCTCGCCCTCTAGAGGCGGCTTCAGCAAGTGTGTCCAAGGATACCCACCAGCATCACGCGCCCTCTTCAAGTCCTCCCATTGATACGTTTTAATCGGTACTGGTGGTATTTCTTTATCTGGTGACAATTCAGATTCCATATGATTTTAAAACTATAACATTAATGCTAAAGTAGCGTGTGTATTAATTTCACAGAAACATAGTTTCAACGTTTTGGTCCGAATGAAAGTTCCAATAAAAATGAAGAAATTGATATTATTCACTATTCACCGCTAAACTAAGAACACAACATTTCGTTTCAGTGGAAGCGTGTGCTACTGAAAACACGAGATATTTGCGTGGGTTTGCGTGGAAATAGGTGTGAATAAGTTGTGTGGATGCTGTGTTCACTTTACAGTTTATTATTTTTGTGTGGTCCGTTGCTTTTACCTTGAATCGAGCCAGTTTCGTCACAGACTAGTGTCGTATGCCTAACCCACCATCCCTAACAATACGGAAGTGATAGTTTTGATTTAAATAATGTTTTCTTTATGTTATTAGTATGGAACGATCTGTGATCGGTAGAGAATCTCCGGTCAACTGGCCGAGGCGTCCCAGACCAACCAACCGCGCTAAATATAAAATTGAGCGTACATTTATTTCGGGTGAACATTTCGCGTCATCATTGAAACTTGGGTTACGTTATCTTTTATAATGCTAGTACATTAATTTCGTAGTGATAATAACAAACGATTATAAGGAATAGTGCACAATACGTTCCAACGTATAGGGCGTTGGATGGCTACACTTAACACGTGTATGAAAAGTAACTAAAACATCACGATTTTACTGTAAAAAGGTTTAATTATGTTTTCAAGGGCAATCTGAACTGTATGTACCACCTCTAATATCTTACGTACCCTCCTGACCTACTAAAATTATAACTGAATCTTGTAATTTGGCAAGGCCTTAGCTCAGATATCCGAGGGTCGCATTAAGATGGGAATTCTGAAAAGAAATTTCGTCAATCGTTAAGGAAACTAAGGCCTATATTCCGTAACAATGGAGTAAACTCAAGTCTCGGTGTTCATTTGTGTTAATAACTGAATTAAGCGGAGCAAAACCCGCGGTCTCTCCTAATATTCTCCTCACTACAATTTTAATAAATATTTACTTTTGAGCTGATTTGATGCGACCTATTTCGATGTAGATACCTTCTATTATTAATTGTTTCTTTCTTCTCACCATTGTATACCTACTTACGTAATATTGTTGAAATAAAATCGTGGCGTTTTTACGTCGTCGTTGTCTTGAAATGCGTAAACAGTTTATTCATACCCGTATTATGAATGTTTACAAGACTTTTATTAACTTTACAACTAAAAAATCAATTATATTTCATTACTTCGAATTATTAGTACTTCGTTTCATAAATGTGGAACAAGTATTCGGAATAATAGTCGTTTAAAAAAATGGTGCTGTTTTACTATAATAAAACTATCTAGGTTTATAGTCACGTTATGGTGAAAACTTAGTTTCCTGCAAAGTGGGTACGAAAAACTCCTTTAGTTATTTGTATTTGAAAAAATAATGTCATAACTCGCCTGCCTTAAGTAGACAATTTCTGTAATAATGTGGCTATTGTTGTTTAATATTCAATATTTATTTTGTATTACCTTAGTTCACATTAGCGCCTACGATGTGGGCACAAATAATTGAAGGCATGAGTGTGAAGGCAATGGTTCAAATTGTAAGTTGTTAAGTACTCTTAGACTTCATAAATTATGAATACTTACCTGCTTCTGTACTCAAAAGAGGTGGCCTGATGACGTCACGTCGTGAAACAAAATATACATTAAGATCAAGTTGGATAAGATGTCAAGTAAAAGTTAACCCTATTGTCATTGAGATAGGGATGTGTATCTTTGGATCGTACACATTTTTTACGACGCGCACCGCACTTTCTCTTATTAAACACTATTCCTTATTGGAATATGTCATTCAATCTCGCTGTTATCAACTTAACTTAGCGATCAGCTGACTGCCATTTTGTATGAGGAGGTTAATTTTATTCGTTAGTTAGAAGTTCAACGTTGATTTAAAAAATACGTAACAACATTTGTCACACCAGCAGGCCTAGCACGCGCCTCAATAAAGACATGACATAGAACAAATACGCGCTCTCATTGGCTGTTATGTCACGCTTTGTGCGACTCAGCTAGTTTCAACAAATCGCAGCGCATTATATGTCTTGTGACTTATTTCTTGGAACGCTGTGCTAGGGGGGCAGCAATGGACGTTCCTGTCTTTCCAAAACCTCTTCACTGACATTCAGTTGACATTACGATAATATCGCTATGTTAGTTACCTTGATTATAGGTATTAACATTAAAATTAATTTGTACCGAAACGTCTCACTTTGAAGTATCCGAACCACATTACACTAATGAATGAATAAATGAATCAATGAATGTACTCTTTATTCGACACTGTACATTACAAAATCTAAAACTAACAATGGTAAGTTAAGTGCAAATGGCGACTCACTCAGAGCGATTTCTTCCAGGTAACCTAAATCATATATTATAACTGAACTTAACATATAGTGTAATGGGTAGTGTGTGTTGCTATCCGGTCGACTAACTTAGAGATGTCGAAATAATATACACTACAAGATTTCCTCGTGTTACCTGTAACACGAGCAAAATCTTATCAAAAACATAATTAAAGTCGCCTGTGTGGGGCCTGCCCCACCCTGTATATTATTTCGGAGCTGACTTCAGTATTTCGCAATTGATCTGAAACAAAACAACAACCATGTTGTATCTCAGCATTTAAAAGCGTATTACTGTAGAAATAGATAAACACAATTGATTGGCACGGATCAAACTCATTTCCGATAGTTCCCGAGCTAAATTAAGAAACCAGAAGCTGTACATTAAATAGCCAAGAGTACATATAAAGTGTGGCCAGTAAGACGAAGAAAATATTAGAGACTAGCTGACCTGGCAAACGTTGTTTTACCAAAATACCTTATAGCCTATATGTTATTCTAGTTTATAAGCTACAATACTGCCAAGTTTTATCAAAATCCGGCCAGTACTTTCTGCGTGAAAGAGTAACAAACATCCATCCACACATACAAAAATATTAGTAGGATATTTAGAGCGTGTGTGGTCCAGTTTGTCGGATACTTGTAACTAGTAACCGGGAGGACGCGGGTTCGAGTCCGGCTACTGGACGTGTAACAATGGGACTCTTTTTCAGAGCCTATGTACGCAACGTAACGCTCGTACGGAGAACGCTCGTACGCACACCACAAGGTGTGTGAACCCTAAAACATCAAAACCAGCTTGCTCATCCCAGACTATTTCAGCAGTCTCAGGCTACGTTCGTTTGAGGTAGTTCCCCTCGAGGGGAATCTCATTTTTCTTTCAAGTCTTATTAAAGTATAAGTTTTTTGTGTTATGTAAGGATAATGAAACCACATATTTTATTAGTATATTTTATTACATTTACACATTTATAATATGTAAGCTATAATATCTTTTTTTTAACTGGGAGTAAAATATATATGTAGGTAGGTACCATTCTTTTTTTAATACCGTTTAGAAGTTAGTTAAGAGTATTACAAATGAACATATGCAATTCATAGCTTCACGCCTCTCTTCCAGAGGGGTAGGCAGAGACAAATAGAACTCCATATAAATATAAACTTATATTATTACAAATACAATGGGGATATTAATAGTCACATATTCATAATATGTAAATAATTATGTTCTTTTCAATTGTAATTAAGAATTTAGTACAGATAAGTCACACAATATAACTTAGTGTGAGAGGTTCAAACTTTAATCTAAAAAGAAGTTGTTTTAAAAATGGTCGACTTGTTGATCGTCAGATAGTAAACAATTTTGAAGAAAAAGTGACCGATTATCTCTGAAAACATTCTTGAAAAAAGGTTGTGATTCTCAAGGGGGAATTTCCAGACTTCAAAAATGTCTTATCAAGGTGTCGCTGGTATCTAGGATTATTATTTGGGTAAGTTAATTTCTGTAACATGTAAAACATAATTTGTTACCTTCAATACTGTCTGTTTGACGTCAGTCATTTCCTTGAGAATAATCACCCTAAATACAGCTAGCGCCATCTTTCATAACTATGAGAAAATTCCCCATTAGATGGCATTTTTTTTAATACCACATACTACGAAATCACTGGTCAGTCACACGACTCACAATATGTCATTTATAGAGAAGGTTAAGGCTATAACTAAGTAATTAATAATAATGAGCGAACGATCAATTATGCATAGAAAACGGTCTGAAAACATTTTTGGACATGAGTCACGTGTTCATAAAATGACGTAAATGGCTATATCCGCCAAAAAATAAGCAAGGGAAATAAACCCTCGTTTGGGACCAAAATATTATTATTATTTGTTTTATTTACTTGAATTCCTTATAGATTGTTTAATGTTTGACGTAAAAATACATAATTATCATAACATCGGCTAACATCGAATAGATTATTTGCTATTTATACAGTAAGTACGTCAAGTTTCGGGAAGTAATTACTTAATTGAATTAGTATATTTGTGCTATCATTTACAATAATTATAATGTTTACAGAAAAGTATAGTCAGCAATAAAAGCTGGTCTCAAAAGATAACATTTAGTGAGTATTATTTGTTTACTTCCACCTCGAAAAGCTTATAATCGATTGCATATCCTTGTAGGCAGATACGGAATAAGTGTATTTATTATTTTATAACATTTATATGCATAAACTTAACGTACCAGAGAATTCCGTGGATATTTTACTGTGAGTACGAAATTTGTTGAACAGGTTTTTTTTTACAAATACTGCAGAAGATAATTCACAATATTGGCAATAACTAACAAACACTTAATACCATTCAATTTTATTATACAAAACTGAATCTTGAATCGATGATATATTTCGTAGCGGGACTTAATTCGTTTCTTCATTTCCATCAGTATTATTTTAACAACACCGTCTAATTTATGTACACTTGTGGTGTTAAGTACAAAGTGGCATTTTTACATCTATTTTATTTAAAATAACTATAAGGTTTTCTCTCGTACAATATAGAGAATCGACGAAGCGCGGCCGGATATAAAGTACCTACCATTTCTGCATTAAAAACATTTACGACCTTAACGATCATTACTTGCTTTTCAGGTACTATTGTTAACAAGCTTTTTGTACTGAATATGTACATATGATTAGAGTTAAGGAAATGTTTTCTATAAATTCTATTCTGATTCGAGGTTTTAATGTGTACAAATATTTTGTATGAAAGTATGGATAGAGTAGTATTAGTATTATTAGTGTGTAAGAAAATCAGCCTGCGAAAATCTCCTATCTATACTTCGTGTTAGGTTCTTTGAGAAAATTATTGTGGCCCAATACATGGCCCAAAACTTTGATACAACGAAAATGTGGAACAAAACCTGTTAAAACATTTTCAAATTTTGTTATATTTGTTTTAAGATTTCAAGAAAACAACTATGAATGATATTTTTGTGGTTATGTAAAATGTTGATTAATAATGTTAAATAACTAGTGGACGCCCCGCGATTTCATTCGTTCATTTCGATTTTTTTTAATTTTCTCTACATACAAACCATCTTTGGAGTTCCACGAATAATTCAAGACCAAAATTAGCCAAATCGGTAAAGGCATTGTCGAGTTATATAACATTACAACGAAAAGTGGCATTAATTTATATATAGATGAGTCGTTGTCTTAGACGGTGAAACTTGAAATGTAAAAAGCTGTCTTGAGATACACAATAACATAAGTAATAAGTATTTTCTTATTTATGTGGGACCACGATGATTCCAATGACTAATTAATTACTTCTAATGGCTATACTGTATCATGAGATGCGGCATAAATGCACAAATGCCTCAACGGTACTTTTGTCAAAAAACTACGTTAACTGCACTAAATATATCGCACTGAAGCAAAAGTTATGCGAAAATAAACTAGTCGTAATTTGCATTCGACCCTTGTTTAGTGTTGTGAGTTACCGATTTGTAAAATGCATTTTAAATTACTAATCTCCCTCGCATATTTACAGTGACTTTCCTCCTATAATACTTTATAAGTTTAAACAACTGTCTTAATATTATAATTACATATTTATGTAAATATTTTAGAAATTGTGCACAAATATGTACCTATATATCTGTATTTTAAATATTTTTTTTTCGATACGATAATACATTATATTTTCATATATTATGTTATTATTATGCAGATTATCTTCCCTCTCATTGCTTTCTAGCACCTATAATTGTAATTCTAGAGATATCTTATTATAATATTTTAATTGTAAAATATCATTAAACCGTTATGTAGGTACATACACGTCTGACTACATAATATAATACATAGGTAATTTATCGTTATGTCTCCCAAAGGGGTAGGTAAATTCCAATGATCACCACAAAATTATAAGTACAATTCTCTCACAATGAAACCTCTGCTATTATAGTAGGTTCCGACATTTTTGTTCAAAACAAAACGTCGGAACTGTTAGATATTGCTATTTCATACTAACTTATGCCCAAATTCCAGGAAACAACTTATGGATGTTTATTCCACAGAAGAACCCAGTCCAAGGAACACTGCCGACAGTTAGATACAAATACCTACCAATTTGATCGATACAATAAACTCACGATAAGACAAGATATTTCAATCTTTATGACGATGTACATACCTAAGGACCTACACTTAGATAACTAATACAGCAACAGTTCAATTCCTTGAGCAATTATGTTTTACGGTAAACAATTTGTATTTCTTTTTATGAAAAATATACAACAATACATATATTTTTTTTTTAGTTTATTGCAAACATTTCAAGTACGTTAGCATTTTTCTGCGAAGGAAATGGATAATTCGAATAGGGAACACTATACCGATGTTTTCTCTCTTATAAAACGACGAAATCCTAAATGTCTAATTAGCAGTGATTGGCTAACTACTTAATTATACCTCATAATAAAGTCTTATGCGGGAAACTGTTTTCGTCCTCTTCATAACTTGTCAATTTTCGGAACGTCAGTGAGGAACAAATACCTTATGTGATTTAAGTATTTGTATATGTTAGCCGGAAAATGTACCAAAATGGTATCTTACTTACATAACATAACTGGACATATTTATGCAAGTATTTGAAATTTTAATGGGCAAAATTCCCCTTTAGATGATATCGCCGAAATTGCCGAAAGACGTTATAGGCTTAGGCTCTGGTCCATAATCTGGAGTGAATACTATATACATACCACACATACCACATAATCTTGAGCAACATGTTGCCGCCGATAGGAGAAAGGTCACACTTCTTGGCTTTGGGCTAAGAATATTAACCTGGGGCTCACTCAGTAATTAAGCATACATATTCCCATGAAAATTATGTCACGTTACGCCTTTTCTTCGCATGCCGGCAACACAGTGGTGCAACATTCGTGGCATAAGTGGTAACTCGAGTTATGTCACGCGAGCTGACTCTGCTACTACAAAATCCAAATGGAAGCCATTTCGCCCTCACATGCCTGTTACCCGTGCCGTAACCACAAAAAGTCGTTCGGATTATAATCAATTAGTCGGAGCATGTAAAACATACTTTAGAAAAAGATTAATTATTAACAACGAAGCTTTAGACAAAATGATTTGCTAAAAAAGACGAGATGATAGATCAAAAGTGACACAAAACAAAATATGTCATTTTATGAAATTGAACCTTAAAATAGAAGCTACAAAACTTAAATTACTAAATCGGCATATTTCGCATTGGGTCCTTTTTGGTCTAACTATGCGATATGTAAAAAAATAATGACAGTTTTGTTTTAATTTTCTATTAAGTAGATATATTTTTTCGGCTGGCAACGGGCACATCATCGGACGTGCTTTTTAGTCGGCTGATACCACGCACACATCTGACAAGGAGTCGTCATCTTAAATCAACGGAAAATATCATATTGTAACAATGACTCTCTCAAAACACAAAAAATGGTAAGAAAAAACATTTTATTCCTACAAAATGCGTCGTTTTTTTTCTAAAATAATGAATCGTTTTTTTTAATATTCAAAAGTCTACTAAGCGGCAATATTACAAAGGGTAAGGTTAATATTAATTTAAGAAATCGGAAGGAATTTTTAAGATGGAGCAGGTAAGAGAAAGCGGATAGTTATTAGGTAATTAGATGTTTGTTTAAACAATTAGGAATTTATACAAAGAAAAGATATTTGTAATCGGCAGCCATATGCAGTAAAAGTATTAAATTTCTTATGTATTTTTATATGTAAAGTCCAATACAGTACAAGTATATTATTATAAATTCTACTTTAATTAATTTGTGTGCGTTGAACATATTTTTTTAGTATTAATAATGTTTTCTTCATATTATGTATACCCTATGTTGCATTTATTTATTACTTTAATACAGTATCGATTAAAAATACGTGCTCACTTTGTGTCTTCATTGCTATTTTTCGAATTTGCATTTGGTACATTTAATAAGTATATAGAGTAATTGTCAATTAGTTTTGCTTACATAATTACATATTACACATACAACGTTAAATTAAACTTGTTGACGAAACTTGAGGAACTCCAGACTATGATAAAAAAAAGTTTCCTCAAGGAATCCTATGTGAAAAACTAAAAAAAAATACCGTCTTCATACAAAAATTACCGAGCAACTGATTGCCACTTTACATTATGAAGAGATATTTTTTTCGTTTTTGATAGGTATAGGGTTCCTTGATGAAAGGTTGTTTGGGGTTACCTCGAATTTCGCTGATTTATTAATTTGACCTTGTATACGTTGAGGTTATTATTATAAAATAATATCAGATTGAGAATTCGTATTACGCAATATGAAATATTTAAGTATTTAGTAACGTTTTGTCGTTATATAAACATAGATGTATTGATTTGTACTGATATTAATTAATGAAACTGAAAATTGAAATATCGATCAATAAAATTGCCCCTTATAAGCTAAACATCGATTTTTTCAGATATCACATATTCGTAGATACCTATTTTCTAGTGGGAATGTTAGCTTATTTATAATTAGTAAAATACTGAACATTTTAAAGATAAAATTATGTAGTTACTTATAGTTTATTACTGCTTCTCCATATGAAATATGTACTGTAATAAATTACATATTTTTTATGTATCCAACATATTATTATTTCATCTACTTACTTACAAGCATTCAATTTCCTGTTCATTTAAAACTTGAAGGAACTTTTTAATGTACAGTACGAACTCTTATACTGCCAGCAAAATAAATATGTGTAGGTAATTATTATACAAATGGAGGTTCCTTAAATAGTAGTAATTTTATTTTCGTGAGCCTTGAAAGACAATTTATAACACATTAAACATACAATACAAACAAAATATCCCGTTTGCAAAACTTCGCAACTGGTTGTCAAAAACTTTTTAATAAATCGCAACTAGTTACTAAAGTTCTCATGTCGTGCGACCGACGATTTACCGTTTTGGCATATGCGTTGTGTCCGTTAGTGTGCGCCGTGCACTTGTTCAGGTGTGGCTGCCCCCGGGCGGCCGCGCGAAGCGGACGGTGGCGGCGGGGCGCTGGGCCCCCGATCAGTCCGCCGGCTTCGACGCTGTGGGGCCGCGGTCGCTGCTCGCAGCCGCCGAGCTGCTGTCGTGGAAGTGTTGCCGGGCCTGATGAGGGAATGTGAACTTAGGTTATCCAGGATAGCGGCAGGTAAACAGTTGCGAAGATACAGACCTCTAAATGTTAACAGGTTTCCTGTTTTTGAACACAGTGAACAAGTGTTTGTTTGATCAAACTGTCTGATGTTAAGCAGCTATGTGCATATGTGGTCTACGATCGAGCACACTTAATTATGTACATATATCTACCTATATATATATGTAAGCACGGTTGGGTAAGGTAGTTTGGCTTGTTCATAAGCCAGTTTGGTTGTCTCGACACGATCGAACAAAGTTGTCAATTTTAATTATAGAACAAAAATATAACGAAGAAAAATCTCTTTAAAAATCTCATAACTTACATCAAACAACGCAATGAGATCCCAAAGTATATGCGCAAGAGCAGGCTGCTCGAGTAGTTCGGCTTCAGGCAGGGGCGGCGAGACGCGCGGCAGGTGCGTACGTGCACGGAACGCCCTGTGCAGGCGCAGCACAACCTCGCAGAATACGTAGCGCAGCATTAACAGGCGTAAGAAGTCATCGCCCATGAACGATAGGAACGTAGGGTCTGGTAGGAAGGAGGAACATGTTTCAATGTAGTTCTAATCATTGTGAACCACTTACTATGACCCCCAAACTGGGATACATTACTCTATGGATTCCGTCACTGATTCACAAATAAAGTCCAAATCAGAAGACAAAACAATATTAAGCAAAAACAATTTAAGTGGTTTTGAGACCACTAATTTCTTGAAAATGTTTATCTCTGAAATCAGCAGTGGACCTGAGCTTAATGGAAAGTCTTTTATAACCGCACATGGATGGAAGTCTATCTTCCATCCATGTGCGGTTAGGGTCCAGGTCCAGTACATCCAGTACATCTAAAATAGAAATGGTCTTATTCAATTCACCTGTGCTACGTGATCTGGTCATGAGTTTGGACGCCTCGGCGAGGAAGCGGTCGATGCAGGTCTGCCCGCGGTCCCACTCACCCACCGACAAGGTGGGTATGTCGCAGCACACGCAGAAAGCCGTCAGCGGTGAATGGAGGAACAACGTGAACAGGGAGCCTTGGCGCTGAATGTCTGTACGAAAGGCATATTTCGGTATAAACTTCAATTAAATCTACAAAACTTTTACCATTCAAAGGTCTATTGATCCTGCACTCTTGTATAGTCGTTAGTCGCCTTTTAAGGGGGATTTTATTGTAATGCAACTTAGATGTTATAGGGCCACCCAAATGTTCAACCAGAATCAGTTAATAGAAAGAAATATCAACTCGTAGTAGGTAATAATAACAGCGTAAAGAGATTTGCTATGGGACAATGTTGCGATGTTACCTTGGAATGCTTGCGGCATTTCCACGGGTGACATAAGAATCACCAGCGGCTGACCGAAATGCTTCGGTATGTGCTGGAACACGTAGGAATTGTCCGAATCAATTATGACGAAGAGCGGCCTCCTTGTGAACGGGTACAGGTCACCTGGGTAAAGGCACTGGGCTTCTTTGTATTTTGGTGCCGCCTTTGGATCTTTCCCTGCCGGCTCCCGGTGTATGTCCCGTTTCGAGCTGGTGATGACACCTCCGAGGTCGTAACCAGCTGCCGTTAAAGTGGAAAATTATAACGCATTTGTATTCATTGCTCAGTTAGTATAGTTATTTTGAGTAACATGAAGAACAATAGTGGATTGAACTGGACTAAATATGGCGGTGATTCGTGATTTGCTCACGATGCTTAGGGTCGTAACGGAATATCAGTACTTAAGACGTCGACGAAGTAGAAGTCGGTCGTCTACAATGCATCAACCTATTATTTATTCGGTGTTCAACAACAAGTATAAACAGAGCTGTGGAAAGTGCACATACTATGTATTACTACTTAACTCGGGAGATACATTTTTGTTCAATTACATCTACCTACCTACTCCGCTTTGGGATTAAAGGCGTGAAGTGTATTTTTTTTCAATTACGTCTACTCCCTTGAGGATTGCTTCCTCACTAATCATATATATAAAAGTTTGTAATAGAAAACTACGCACGTTCTTCCTGCTGCTGCTTGCTGGATGGCGGGAAGTATCCGTCGGCAGAGATGTAGAGCAACAGTGCCCCGTTGGGCGGCAAATCCTTGCAGCCGCTGGCCAGGTACACGAGAACTTGGCTCACCGAGGGCTTGTACAGCAGGTATTTGTGAGGGTTCTCCCGGCGGCATCCGTTCTCCATGTAGCCTGCAAAACCATTCACTTATAACTATTGAACAACTAATATTTTTATAACATGCAGTTATCTCATTTACTGTGTGGGTTTGGCTATATTTGCCATGTTCTTTGGGGGATTATTTTGAGGGATTTGAGTCCAACACAATCATGGTTCGCCGCCGCTGTCAGAGGTACTAGCAATCTCACTGTCATATCTTGCATCGTCAAGCCGTCACCCCCTTGACCCCATCCAATACACGAGTCTATGGACTTCGCTCGCGTGTTGAATGTCTTCGTTCTACTATGAAGTTAGTTAAAAAACACGAAAATCATAACTATTAACTTTTCCGATTTGAAAGCTACTCTTAGTACCACGACTCGATGAGCAGATTCAGATTATTATTTGTGGAATTCAGAACAAAATTTTGCACAAAGCCAGTATTAAGTGGATTCCAGCCGGTACCTAGCTAGTGGTCGTCAGAGTCGAACCAGATAGGAAAATTGGTATGCAAACGTTGCAAACATTGTTGTTATGAAATTCCCAAATCCGTTTCCACTCCGGTTGGTATGTTTCATGATTGTATCATCATTGTAATATCCAATCTGTCTATCGATTTCCATTGAAATTAGGGTGGGAACGTGGCACGGCCCGTCCGGCTTAAAATCATATTGTTCATCATTCAATATTTGATCTGTTGCATAGTAACGTAATTCAGATACCTGTATGTGCTATGTATACGGTGCTAGAGGGCGGCCGTCAATTTACTGTGCGAATTAATAGTTACAGTCAGCTCGTGACCACGGCATATGTAACTGTGTTGAACGTCGAGCAAACAACGAAGGTAAACTGATTATCTTTGGTTAATTTCGCGCATCAACACCCCTTTAAACAATTACACCCTTGCTAATAAACTCGTTACAACTTAAACTAAAACTGTAACAATTCTATTGAAAATGGTTATTCCGTATTTGAGATACAACTGACAAGTTGAGCTTGGTGTAACTGGGGAATAGTTGTGATATATGAATACTAGCTGACCCAGCAAACGTTGTTTGCTTAATATTCATTTTTCATACCCGATATTCCAATTATATATATATATATATATACAAGAATTGCTCGTATAAAGATAAAGATATGTGAAATTAGAATACATTGATGGACCACGATTGATGGACCAATACGGACAACCATGAATGGACAACCCTGAAAGTTGAAAGTCAGTCACAATTCACTTGTCACAGTATAACTCTCCCATAATGCAGTTTAGTAGCACAGGTATAAATGTCATCAACATCGATAGACAACTTTCTTTGCCGACCGTACACGCCGGCAGGAGTACATTCGCTGAGTGAATTTTCTGTTGTTTACAGTAAAGTTGGGTTTCCACTAAACGCAATCGTGGACAGTTTTGCACCATTACTGAGGTTGCACATTGAGCTAATTCTAAATTTAAAATATGGTTAGAGACTGAATGGGGAATTTTCTTTGACGTTTTACTGACAGATGTTCGGGCGGAGATCTATCATTACTGTCAAAATTTGTTCGAAAAGTATGACAGTAATGACCCATTGGACCCTCATTTTGTAAAGACACAAAACAAATACGTTTTCGAAATTTTATTGGTACAAATGAATTAAATGTCTTTTCCGCTCCATACCACGGCACATGTAACTGTGCCGCAACGTCTAGTAAAAAACGAACACTCATATTGAAAGCGATAGGGTGTCCCTTGGTGATACCTTGTCACGTTGGGCTTCGCTAAATTCGCTTGGTGAACCGAATCGTTGGACATGTCCTTATGAAGTGCCTACCGTTTGATAAATAAAAAGGCATGAAGTGCAAGTTTATTAATTTATTTTTAACAAGCCGTGTGGTGACGGCGAATAGAATATAGATATGTATCACAACTCCAGCCCAAATTTCCCGTAGTGAGGGGTCGTAAGAAGCGGCCGAGGGAACTCTCCAGAGGACGGGCAGCAGCGCTCACTGTGAGTTAAACCACAATTACACCACTGCGATCGTCAACCAGGTCGCCTGCCAAGCGTGGCGATTTCCCCTTAAATGATCATGGAAATCATTGGAGGAGGTCCCCGCCCAGCAGTGGACTTCATTAGGCTGATGATGATGAGGATGATGATTTTTAATAATCGTCTCAATAATCATCATAATGTTCAACCTTCAATATGACCGGGCCATTGAAACGTATTCTGAGACACACATTCCACACACGGTCACGTGACCCACTATCCTGTACTAGTAGTGCTGCAGTAGCAAAGGGCTCATTCATCACTAAAGCATTACGGCGGGAATCGAATGAGCGACCAGTAGTCTTAGAGACAGGACGCCCTGACCACTGACCCATACCGGTCGTCACTGCGTTGTGATTTTGTAAATCCCAATTTTTCGTAGTGTGCACTCAACTTAAGTTCAGCGGAGTAAATCTTATTTCGCTTGCAGTACACAAACAGCACCATAACGATGTGAGTTTCTTGTGAATACACGATTCCGCGAAACAATTTATGTAGTGCCTACACGTCATAATTAGTAGAGGCGGATTGATTTCATACCGTATCGTTATGTGTAGATATGACTACGTACCTACCTATTAGTCTTTAAAACCAGAGCTTACACTCTATTAATAAAAGTAAATAATGCAAAATAGTACCTTACTGCATTTATGGTACCACATCAATGTTTGGTAACACAATTGATAATTAATAAAATAAAGAGAAATATAGAAGAACGAGAATAGAAGACATGACGTGTCACCACCCTAGCCTAAAGTTTCCCATCATCGTGGGGGTCATAAGAGGCAACCGAGGGAACTTTCCGGGTAGCAGTTTTCCCCCCAAATGACCACGGAATTCATTTGGGGGAGGCCCGCGTCCAGCTGTTGACGTCATGTGATGATGAATATAAATAAAGACACCAGTAAAACTTAAAAAAATCTAATCTAATTATATTGTATTTCGTACGTGATATCGGGTGAAGCCTTCGCCCTTATACGGTATACATTGTTTTATGGGTTTCATCGCAATGTTGCCCTAGACCGCTATTGTGTACCATAGCAAAAAGAGGACCATTGGTATACGCCTCTATCAACAGCAGATTTCGAACCTACGACCACCCTATGGCAGATCCAAATACCTAACCACTAGGCCACAGATGTTTAACTGAGAAACTTCTGCGTTCGAATTTAGATACCACATTCTGTTGAAAGTCGGTTAAAAATAATCTTTCATCGATTTTATACCATTTCAAAATGTCACAAATCAACATCGATCGCATCTAGGGTACGTATTATTAGAATCGGGGTCCAGGTTAGACAAAATAGACACCACATTCCGCATTTATGTTGCCCTCAGCGTAGTTTTATCTACATAGTTAGGTGTGTAGGTACATGCATTGCCGTATTCACACAACCAAGGACAACATACTACTATGTAGTAGGTACGGTCGGCCAAGAAAATGGTCTATCAGTTTCGATGACACTTCCTGTGTCACTAAAATATCAATAAGGTAGAGTTGGTATATTGTGACAAGTGAACAATGAACATTAATGTTTAGTGACATTTATATGAGTTTCAACCTTAGGGTGGTAGAGCAGATTCTTGGCCGACTGTACTACACAACAGTACGATGCGACAGGAACCTAAGTCTAAGTTGTTGTTGATTCCACTACTGATTTCGTTAATTTAATTTCACTGTCGTCCATAGTGAAACAGCGATGCATGCGCATTGCTGTTTGCCGCTACGATGCCAGAGCGATGCAACTACCACAGTGTAGCAGACTTGGTCATCAGGTAAGTAGGCATTTGGCACATCTATAATATAAAAATTAATGGCAAAATTTGTTGGTAAGCGCATAACTCCGGAACGGGTGTACCGATTTCGCTAATTCTTTTTTTGTTGTACTTATTAATGACAGCAGAAGGTTCTTATCAAAGAAAAAAGTGACATCCACTGCTGGACACAGGCCACCCTGAAGGTTATACTTATTTTATATTCATATTAATAGTTAAGACAGAACAACGTCTGTCGGGTCCACTAGTGTTTCATAAAATTATTTTCAATCGAAGAGTGCTGTATTGTGTGTTAGCGCAACGATCAGATCTAGGTGCCTAGACAAAACTGCATACACATGTCGTGTCAGACGACCTTGAAGGTGTCATATCGAGCCATGACCGGCGACTTATCATAGCGACATTTTTTGACAAATTGTGTTTTTCATCTCAAATGGCGTTTTTAACTGTAAAGCTTCACATTGCATTAAAAAAAATATACATCATAAGTAAATAGAGTGTTGTTCAAAATTTTTTGATCTGTGTGTCTTGTACGTGAAAAAATATTTAAATAAAGCTTTCTCCTTTAAAATTTACATTTTGTCGCTTACGATAAGTAAGGCTTGATATTATACCTAACTACTTTTAAACACTGACAAAACACGCAGAAAATGCTTAATGGGTAAAATTTAATTATCGTGCACTATAAGTTTTTTGTAATGCACCATGAACAAGTCCACCAAGTTTGACCACCATCCTTGACCATCATCCTAATGTTAAGCAGCAACTTAAACATAGTCACCGCGAATCGAACCCACGGCTGCTAAGCCCTGACCTCTACCCTACCTCAACACTGTCGTACGGCCGTCGCAGGTTGCGTATTCCGCTCGCGTGTGTAGATATCGAGTTCAGTACCTAATAACGTTTGCGAATTGTCCCTGCACTGGGTCCAGTATACGCGATACTCACACACACAGTGAAAGTGAATTCACCCACACAGGTAAGCCGTTAACTTTGTCAAACCACCCCCGAGTAAGAGCCCCAACACATGCATTAACTCTGCCAAAGTACGCACACATACACACGTGCCCAGTGCAGCGACGTTGCCTAACTTTAGTGCAGGTAATAAGCTTACAACCTGGTGTGTAGTGACATCACGATAATTAGATCGGCCGCCGGTAGATGGCGGTCTGTTGGTGATACCTCTGCATCCTATCAACTGATGGTAGTTTGGTTGGTTGGTGACATAATATACCTACCTACAATATACAACGTTATAATTTGAAACGAAAATGAACAGACTTCATCCAGTACTAGACGTTCGGTCCAACGACTTCGCTTTATCTGATCTGCTATATCAAACCCTGACTTAGTTGTCATGGAAACACATTTGAAAATATTATTTCCAACAAAAAAAATAAGCAAAATCGGTTCATAAACGACGGAGTTATCCCCGAAGCCGGCGAATAGAATACATGTGTCACCACCCCAGCTCAACTTTTCTCGTCATGGAGCTCGTAAGATCCACATGACGTCCACTGTAGAACGAGGGCCTCCCCCAATAATTTCTGTGATGATTTGGGAGCAAATGCCAATAATGTCCACGCTTGGGAGATGGGTTGGCGATCGCAGTAGTGTTGTGGTTTAACTCACAGAGAGCGTTGTTGCCCGTCCTCTGGAGAGTTCACTCAGTCGCCTCTTACGACCCCCAAAACAGAGAAGTTGGGGTGGTGATACATGTATTATATTCACCGTCACCACACGACTTAAAAAATACAAATATAAAATACGTCACGTCCATTTCCCAGTGGGATAGGATCACGGACCTCCACTTGTCCGGTGATCCTGGCTCTTTCACCCTTTCCACATCCATATATCTCTTCATACGTTGCTGGCCGGTTCGGGTCAAGGACGTCGCGAATCTGATTTAGTCATGGAGGTCGTAATACAGGCACTACCTACATGTGCATGTGTACCTTCATTCAACCTACCGATCGGCTGATCATTAGAAAAGTTTTCTTGGGAAAGTTGTTTAATATAATGTTCGCTGCAATCTTACTAATATTATAAATGGGAAAGTGAGTTTGTTTGTTCCGCTTTCACGCCTACTGAACCGATTGCTTTGTAATTTTGCAGACGTATAGTTAGAAGTCCGGTTTAAATAATAGGGTACTTTTTTCCCGAAAAAAATTGATATTCCCGAGGGAAAACAAAAATATTCTTTTATACCGCAATATAACCGAGGTCCACGCGGGCGAAGCTGCGGGCGGAGCTGCGGGCGGGAAGCTAATATTAAATAAATAAATACTGCCGAAACTCAATAGTCACTCAGCTCTATATTTTTTATCTATTTACGTGAATATTCAAGTAAAAGTTTTTAAGTTAGTACAATATAATTCTCTGGCACCCATAGTTCAGGGATTCCTAGTGTGGGATCAAGTGAATGTGTGTGAAATGTCCCGGGATAGTAATAATAATAATTAACTTTCCTCAAGGAACCGTTATCTGTAAAAAATTGTTCCACGTTCCTTTAAAACATTCGAGCTGTACATTGTTGATTTTTTTTTGTTTTTGGTGTATAATAAACTAGCCGACCCAGCAAATGTTATTTTTCCATACATTATTAACAATGATTCCCTGCTAATACATATATCTATGTATTATACATATATACCTTAAAAACCTCTATCTATTAAAGAAGACTGCAACAAAAACCGCTGCATAGTCTTAAAAAACTATGCATACACAGAGACACACAGAGGAAGGCGACTTTGTTTTATACCATGTCAAATTAAAACGAATTATTAATTAAAATACTATACATAAATATAAACGTAATAGATGCATATTACCCAATATTCACAGTTCAATGGATGGACAAATTACATAGTGCATGGTCCGTGATATGCGTAGCCGTAAATTGACTGATCGAAGATGAGACAGAGAAGGGAGCATGCTCTCTTCTCTCTTTCATAGGACGTATCTTTGTATGATACGTCCTATCGAATGCACTAAATATTTATAAAGGTCGTTACTATTCATTAACATTCTTTGTTCTCTAGAATGTTTCGGTGAAACTACTTGGCTACTACTGCTCATTTTCTAGGAAATTGGAAAACAGTTTCATTTTTCAATCTTTTTTTAAACCGAGTAAGTGAAATATTCGTTTGAAAGAGGTTAAAAAAGCCAAGGAATATGTCGTTAATTTTGACCTGCAGTAGCTAGTAACTTCAAGTTCTTACTGAAATGCGTGATTATGCTATATTCGAACTTCCCCAATATTAATTATGCTATTACAAGCTAGGTATCACTATACTGAGTGTTACCTTACAGTTTGTCCTTACAGCCACGTAGAAAAAAAAAGATAGATGTGACCCACATAAAGCATCTATCTATAGGTTGTCCCCTCAAGGAACTTTCAACGTAATTATACATAATATGTACCTACCTTTGACGCGCGTTGTAACACTGTCAGGGCGCTGTAACTAGCTGTTAAGCCCCAATCATGTTTACGTCGGCGCAATTAAAACAATCAAAGCTAATTAGCTAAACAAATAAACAAAAGTATCGTATGCTCTTAGATCCAGCTTCAGCCTCAGGCTATCAATAAAATACACTAAACGATTTTTGAAGTGAAAACTTCTTATGGCGCGTTGGGCACTTTTGTGGGTGAACATTTTAAGACTTTCCCGCGACCGATGTTATCTTACACAGATATACTCCGTGTGTATTCTTATAATATATGTATACTATACGCGCTCTTTGCATGGGCATTCGTTCGTGCTCTCGCGACAGACGAGATTGAGAGTTTTTTTATATTTATTTTATAAATTAATATTAAACGGAAGATTTATTTATTTAAATATTTTATTTAACTTGTTTTCACTTCTGCCTGCACTCCCGGAGTGCAACCC
>SJJU01070566.1:0-35178 GCA_012932125.1 Conopomorpha cramerella | reverse complement strand
CGGGAGGCGACTTGTTTGAAACTTTGTATGATATAATGTGTATTCATCATAAAGTCCTTTAAGGTAGATTCTACACAGTGTGCTCATATGGTAGTGATAACGTAATCAAGTTTTTCTTTTAATATCTTTATTCTTTTTACGACTTATCGACGGCCAGCATCCTCTAGGGACTACCATAGAGGCGGACCATCGCGCCAACCTTCGAGATAACATCCTGCGACCGAAGTGGCCCAGACATAAGGAACACGGTATCGTCTTGCGCGACGGGAAAATCAATACGTGGGAGAACCCCTCACTGTCGGCCCCCTCCTACCCCCGACGACGTCTGCCCACTGTGTTTTTGTGTCTACCAGTTTTGGCTGAATGAGGTTTCAACCTGGATCCTTCCTTTGTCTGACGGCGAAAAAAAAAGTTACTTCGAATTTGGGGCGTAGGCACGGATTACCTTTTCGTGTTAGGAAAGTAGGTGGGTAATGAAGGCTCTCTTTATTAGGGCTGTCCCTTTGTGGGGAAATAGAGTACTAGTAGTACACACTTAATTTGCGATGTCGACGAAGCGAATTAAATCTTTTACAACGTTCTTTTTTATCTTGAGGGAACCGTAGACATTCCGTAGCGTCGTAGCAATTTCGACGTAGCGCGTAGCATGTTTTCGTAGCTCTCGTGAAATACGTTTACTTAAATCTTATCTTCTAAAAAATCTACGCTTCAATCACTCAAAGCAACTGTTATTAGGTGCTTTCTTTTTTCACATTTGTGATTAGATTAAAATGTTCTTTCGCATGTACAATTAGCTTAGTGCTTAGCAAAAAATAAATTAATAAAAAACTCTCTTTAATCTGAGATATACTGTTCACTACAGACTTCTCACAGTTCACTAAATGTATTTAACCCAAACCGTTTCAAACAAAGATTCTAGGTTTATTGTTGAATGCGGCTTTTTACACGATGTTATGGAAAGTTTCTCCTATGATGGTAAGTACATACCAGCATGATATACATACCAACTCTGAGAAGCCTGTAAGGGCATTCTACATCAATACACATGACACACCTAAGACATATCAAAGATGTCACGTGACTTATTCTCCGTAAAGCCTACACATTTACAAGGATCTCTTGGCGCGTGGCCAAAACGTTTGGCATACAATTAATGCTTAATTAATGGATAACGATGCTCCATTCTTATCACAATACAAGCACAGAAGAAAAGAAATACATGATAATTCATGAAGAAACCAGAAATTCATGAAGATAATTCATGTGAACCATTTAACGGCGATGGGTTCACCCACTGTCACGTCAGTTAAAATACTCTTGGTGAATAGTGTACAATCTGCTTAGCAAGTGCCACTACCTACTCCGCTTTGGGATTAAAAGGCGTGAATTATAAGTATTTTTTGTTCAGAATTCAAGTGCCAATAGATTCTTGTTCGTGTACTGAGTTCGTCGGCCCCGGAAGCCTTGCAAGTGTCACACGCACACAAGCACACGCCACATCTACAAGTGTTACTAATATTTTTCAGGCAGCACACATACGTAAATAAAACCGTAGTGGCAGGGCGTCGTCGGCTCACCCCATTGGTCGGAGGTCGCGACCCCGGCCACTTTGATTGGCTGACTGAATTTCGTGATTCAATGCTCGAACACACTGCTGTGCTAAAACTGGAATCAACATCATGATATCGCACCTAAGGAGCAACAACGTCACTTATGCATTTTTCGGCGTAATTGAACTAAATATCAGAAGACATGCCTGATGTAGCTGCCCGTTGTATACTTGGTGCGGTACTGTCACTTGCATGGGTATTCTCCGTTTCCGCGTAAATTATTGACAGGTAGTTTTCTTTAGTAGAGAAAAGCTGTTTCATATTATAGGATTTTTAATTTTCAAACACTTCTAGTGCAAAATGACATCTGCTACAGAAGTGACGTTATAGCATCGTAGGTGCGATATGTAATACTGTCTTTGAAACGTCACGTCAGACGGTGCTCGTGAAACTAAAGTTAATTATTCACATGCGGCAGCCCGTTGGTGTAGTGGTCAGCATGTCTGCCTCTGCTCCGTAGGGTCGTGGGTTCGATTCCCACCGCTGGGAGGTATTTAGGTGATGAGCTTTTAAGTACTTGTTGGATGTGTCTGGGTGTTTTATTTATATAAGTATGTATTTAAAGGAAAAAAAAAGTATTTAAGTAAGTATATTTCGTTGTCTGATTTCCATAACACAAGTGCTTTAGCTACTTAACATGTGATGAAGGCAATGTGTGTTTTGTTGTAAAATATTTATTTTATTTTTATTTTATTTTTACATACTAGCTTTCCGCCCGCGGCTTCGCCCGCGTGGACTTCGGTTATACTGCGGTATAAAGGAATATTTTTATTTTCCCTCGGGAATAGAATTTTTTTTCGGGATAAAAATTTACCCTATTATTTAAACCGGACTTCTAACTATACGTCTGCAAAATTTCAGAGCAATCGATTCAGTAGTTACGGAACAAACAAACAAACTCACTTTCCCATTTATAATATTAAGATACGCATCAAAAATGCCTAAGTACGAGTATATTGCTATTTCTTTCATAGAAACAATTGCACTGATTAAGGAATTGTGTTATTTCCTCTAATCTATATTAATATTATAAATGCGAAAGTAACTATGTCTGTCTGTAGGGCTCGCTTTCAAGCCAAAACTACTGAACCGATTTAAATGAAATGGTATACAGAAAGTTTAGAGCCTAACAAAAGACATAGGCATAAAAAGTATTTTATCCCTATCCTGTGGGACAACGCGACGCGTCACTAAATAGAGGTCGTTATAGTTTTTACTGAAAACTATAACCTCCCTAAAACTATAAATACCTGCTAGTACTAGTAGGTATTATACCTATATTTGAATAAAATTTGTTTTTAAACGCTTTTACGTGAAAACTACTTTTAATCATAACCATGATAATTTTATAACATACTAGTGGACCCGAAAGGCGTTGTCCTGTTAATATGAATATAACATTAGTATAACCTCCAGGGTGGCCTGTGTCCAGCAGAGGACGTTTTTTTCATAAGAACTACAATAAGCACAACAACAAAAATAATTAGCGAAATCGGTCCAGCCGTTATGCGGTTACCAACACATTTTTACATTATAGATTCTTGGAGGTATTAGAAGTAACATACATGTGCAGGGTACAGCTTGTGTTATTATAGTTTCCGACGAAAATAGAGAAATATAATATTAGTAGGTCCAGTTTTTTTTACGGTTTCCCCTAACGTCTACGTCGTTGAGGCGATAAGAGGCGACAAGAGGCGTCTGGGGAGCTCTTCCCTCATCGTACACTTTTTTATATAGATATCTAGACACGGATTGTTGACTGATAGAAGGGTAAATATTTTTTAAATTATTACCTACTACCTGTCCCCGGCAAACATTAGTTTTGCCATAGGAAGTCGCCTTTGCACCCTGTGTATTGGAAGAAATACACATTATACACGAATAATTCAAGATTTTTTTCTAATTTTATTAGCCAAGTCGATTTCATTGTTCCCGAGTATAGTATAAAACAAAGATGTATGTATGTATCATAGTGATTAAAAAAAAAAGATGTTTCCCGTTGTCTGTCGCTATAATATACGTAGTAATAATATGACAGATACCTACATATTATGCATTTTTAGATAGTTAAAACTACGCAACAGCAAGATGCGGTTTTAATACAATACATATGATAGCAGAGAAATACTGCTAATTGTGTATATCATCAAAACAATTTGCCGTTCAGCTAGTAAAATATCTAATAATGTGCCGTTCTACATCCTATTTGCTCCGTAGCAGTGATTTTTATTTTTATGACAAGTGTGTCGGTAGATACCTATACTATGATAGACTCATGATATTATTGTGTTGATATCTTAATGGTTTTGTGTTATAAATGCCCGTCTGTATGTGGATCTCTAGAAATATGTTAGTACTAGATACTTTGAGATTTATATAGATATCACGGTTATTTAACCACTGTGTTGCCAAATTATATGCAATTATACTGAATTTCCCACACTTGTTCTGTTTACGAGATTATTTTTTGTTTGTTTGTATAGTTTTCTTTTTACGGCCTAGTGTTGGAATTGTAAAAAGAAAATATATGTCACTGCCATTGTTGCTGTCACTGTCTGTGTGTTTATAATGAAATACAGAAGTTTTTTGTTGTGTTTACAAATCTCTTTTAATCAGGGTAAATAAGCGTAGCTTCCACAATATGTCCAAAACCGACTAGATATCCTACCCTAATGCAAAATTAATACTCTTAGCTCACTGTATTTCACTTATGTTATCAACATAAAGTCTGTACATAATATAGATATATCTAAAATACTGAACAACAAGCCGCTCACTCAACTTGGTAAAATATGTCGTCAGCCATCATAAATGTTAAAGTCTAATACAATTGCAAACCTAGTAACTCCAAAGTCTTTCTCTTTTCAAGAGTACCTTAAGGCTTCTACGAAACGCTTTAAATGAATGAACACATAGCATCAAGCATGATGTTCGTCAAACGCTTCTTTATATTAAATAGTGGACGCCCCGCGATTTCATTCACGTAGTTTCAATATTTCATACAAACCATAACACCCTTTATTTAGTGACGAGTCTAACAGGATAGAGATAAAAATTGGCCTATTTAATTTCTCAGGGTCTAAAGATCGTCTGTGCAAAATTTCATCAAAATCGGTTGAGAGGTTTAAGCGAGAAAGCGTAACCAGACAGACGGACAGACAGAGTTACTTTCGCATTGGTAATATTAGTAGGGGTTTAAAAAAATATTTATTCCACACATCATCAGCCACATGACGTCCACTGCTGGACGAGGGCCTTCACCAATGATTTCCACCATAATTTGGGGGAAATGCTAATAATCGCCAGTCGCCACGCTTGGCATGCGGGTTTGCGATCGCAGTAGTTTTACTCGCGGTTTAACTCACAGAGAGCGCTGCTGTCCTTCGGTCGCCTCTTACGACCCTCAAGACGGTAAAAGTTGGGATGGTGTAGTGTTGTGTTGTTATTCCACACAAGACTTCCAAATTCTAAATAAAAAATATGCATAAGTAATGCTTGAGGTTTATTGTCTCTTTTTGAGATTCTGATTTTATGCAGAAGTCCAATACTTCTAAGGGCTTGGCTTCTCATTACAGGGCGAATTTTGATTTACCTAACTAATTTTAGATCACCTTATAGCCTGTATTCCTTCCTACACCTGAAAAAATACCATTTGATACTCCAATCTAACTCGAACCCACATCTAATATCTGACGTTTAATTTAATAACCTAAGTAGTTACTCGTCTTTGATACAGCAGCGTCTCCTCTGCAGCACTAAAACCGATAAGGAGGCATAAATATACTCTTACAGAACGTTTATAAATTCCATACGAAGCTTTATCTCTCGGTACTAAAAAAACAACCATATTTCTTGAACCGTCGATAAGTTATCTCTGCCCGTCATTTACTTACGCAAGGAGAAATAGGTACCTAAGTACCTATATTGTACTGATTACTTCGTGGTTATTCTTGGACTAAATTGAAACTGTATCTAATTAATTTGTTTACTTAGGAAACTTGATAAGTATGTTGCATGAGTTGATTAAAGAAGGCCAATAAAAAGCTTTCAGTTTGATAGTTATCAAAAAAGTTACCGAAAGAACATTAGATATTATTATGTTAGTCCTAATTTTTTTGGAAACATGTTCTCTTAGGTATTTAGTACTTAATTCAAGTACTTAGCTGAAATAAAGTTTTAAAATGTAGGTAGGAACTTACTTCTTTATTCTATTCAACTGGGAGTCATTTTGTTTCGTGCTGAAAAGAACAGCTGAGGGTGTTTGTATTAATATTAGTAAGTATCTACCAATGCCGTGCCAAACGGTATGCATATTATTTATCAAGTGTCTCTAGAAAGTAGGTACTTATGTACCATTTTGATTTTAACAAAACCACTTCGCATGAGGTAAGTAAAACCTCTTGAGACTACTTAATCTGAGTTTATTTGGATGTTCAAACGTAGCTATATAAAGGGTACAGGATGGTATGTATTATCAAACGTGCAATTTCCCACATATTTGAGACGGGAGTGGGCGGAAACGGTCACACCTTACAATACAGTTGTTTTTATTAATTTTAATTTTATTAAGACAAATGGCAATACATGCTTTCTGAAGTACATACTATTGTCGACTCTACCTACATCGTTAATGAGTGATAGGTGGGGAATTCTCTATTTTCTTACACATAAAGATGAGTTTTCATTGACACAAGTAGATGTAAAAACGCCCAAGGTCTATCACGCTCTAATAATAGTCCTGGGACATCACACGGTCACCTGAACCCCACTTGGATATGGGTGCTTGAGACTGCTTTACCGTAACTTGGGGTTCATAGCAAAGTGGAACAACAGTTTCACTTTGCTATAACGCAAAAGTGTCTCTTCTTTTCCGCATTTGAAGCAGATTTCTTTTTTATTTAGTAGGTTAATTTCTTCTTCATTTAAGTACTCTAAAGAATACGGAAAGAATACTATTTGTCTTAGAAAATGTTCAGATCAAAGTCCTCCGTGATACGAAGTAACTCGAAGTTAACGTGTAGTGTTCAAGGCCAATAGCCTAGGAAGCCAACGTCTTGGTAATCTTCTCGGTCCATGGCTAAGTAACCCACACAATCACTGCATCCTCAATCACTGCAATCCATCCAGTTGCCCCACCTCCTCCTGCAACGTCAGATGAGCACTGGCGTGGCCCAAACATTGGCAAAGCTTTTATAGAGGTAACCTCTCCGCTTGGCCCTATGTCAATTGGCTAGGGTTATTACGATACACTTTTAAGCCAGATGTCAGTTTTATCATGTTTTCACCCCTCAGGTCACCACTGGACAGTGTGTGAATTGTTTTAAACACGATAATAATTATGCTGTTGCTTGGGGTCTTTGGCCCGAGAAATGTATGGTAATGTATTGTGACTGACTTATGCAGTTCGATTATGTAGGTAGGTAGGTAATTAGAAAAAAAACGACGGTCAATATGGTATAATAAGGTGTTTAATTGCACAGAGAAGCATATCTTCATGAACTTGAATAAGTAGGTAGACGCATTCCGTCCGTCCCTGGTTTCGGTGTAATTTTATAGAGCGTCTGTAGTCCAGTTGGTCGGATACTTGACTTGTAACCGGGAGGTCGCGGGTTCGAGTCCGTCTACTGGACGTGTACCAATGGGACTCTTTTTCAGCCTATGTACGCAACGCAACGCTCGTACGGTGTAGGACAACATCGTGATGAAACCCGCACACCACAAGGTGTGTGAACCCTATAACGGCGATGGGCTCACCCCGTCACGTTGGGTTAAATACGCTTGGTGAACCGTGGGCATTTGCTTATTAAGCAAGTGCCTCTGCCTACCCCGCTTTGGGATTAAAAGGCGTGAAGTGTATAAAATAAATAAAAAATAAAATTCCGGAATAAAATATACCATGCAGCCTATGTTCTAATTCAGGTTAGGTATCCCTCCATCAAGCTTAGCCAGAAAAAGATCAATAGTTTTTCCGTGATCAAGTAACAACATACACACTCACTTCACGCGTATTTCGCATTCTTATATTTTGATACATAGGTACGTACAATTAATAATATTGTAGATTGATAACATAACTAGACAGTACATGATCTTACGGTTGGAATTGTCGATGCGCCTGCATGTAATGCTTCCAAATGGACGTACGTGTCATAAAAAACATTATGTATCGTTCGTCGTCACCGAACAAACACCGAGTTCAAAAACACAAAAAAAAATTACCTACGCTTTTGCACATTGACAGACTATTTCGACGATCAGTCAGCCTCGGACTACGACCGGCATGAAATTCAATCCGTTTTTATAGACCTCCATTTAATTTGCATACATTTATTTATAACATTCACGATTTTGGATGTCCACATTTGGATTAATTGACGCATCGTCAATGTCTATCTTTAGGTCTCTATCAGCCTACATATGTACCTAGTTATTATGCAACATGCTTTACTTGTCCATTTATCCTCCTAATATTATAGACACGAAAGCTTAGATGAATTATTCATACGCTTACACGAAAAAACTACTTACTGAAGGGTTTGAAATGAAAATGATATGGAATTTGCAATGTGTGTACAAAATACAGCAAAATCTTAATACAGTCCTTCGACTTGGATTTTTTAAACCTATTGTTTGTGTAACTCTACTTTCTTGAAACTAAGGTGTTTTCCCCAGTTGCCGCATTTACTTTTAGAGATAAGAATCTAATTTTATTTAGCTTTATACCAAAGTTAGTAGTAGCAGTAGCGACATCTGTCACCTTTAGCCATAAGCCTGTTCAAGTAAAAACAAGCATTTGCTTTTCTAGAGTATTATTCCTGTTTCCATGAACGAACAACAGATGGCGCTAGGCTACGAGTTTTGGCAAAAAAGAAACCGGTAAATAGGAGTCAATTTCAACATTTTATTGAGTTTTACACAAGTACATTACATTCACTTATTTCTAAATGCATGATCCATGACCAATATGTATGTAATTAAAACATAATTTTACAACAAAAAAAAAACAAAATTAAAAAAAAAACATTGGCTCCTTGCCTTTTGTAATACTAGAACAATTCCATTTGAGATCTTCCCTTAGAAAAGTACCATCACAATTTATCAACAATTCTACGATAAAATTACGTAAAGAAAACCACGGCCGAGGTGAAAAATTCAAGAAAAGAAACAGTTTTTTTTTTAGTTTTAGGAAAGTGAAACATTTTAGGACAAGAAAAAAATACAGTTTGATCATATCAAGATTAAAAGTCGTCGAGTTGCGCACAATGCTCACTGGAGGCTTATAATTATCACAGGAGTGAAAGCATTCTCTCAGTTAAGAACTAACAGACGATTCTGTTGTGTGTATGTATGCTTCTAAATGTGGTTAGTCTGACGTCACTAATACGTATGAGGCGTCAAGACACGAACAATCGTCTTATTGACCTAACCAGACAGTTCTTTCCTTCGATACAGTATCACGTGTAGAATGTAGAATTACCCCCAAATAACCGTTTCGTTTTCAACCCTTATCTTTGCGATTTCTCGTGTACAAACTTCCAGTCTTTTTTTATCGGAAGCAAGCTTTTGATCACGATACTATCTGGTGTTACGCAATGATATGATAACGATGCCTTGCCTATTAGGTATCTGTTCATTCGAGATTTTAACCCAGACAACCCGGATTCGCAGCCAACCAGTGAACGACGCCGCCGTCGTACTCCAGTCAGCTAGTGACCACGGCACAGTTAATTGTGTTGAAACATCGGGCAAACAATGAAGGTAAGCTGAATCTTCGGTTAATTTTCGCGCCGTTATCCTCGTTTTAAACTTTTAATATAACCAGCCCAGACTATACTGAGCACGCAAATCGTTTTACAATAAATTGTAACCACTGCATCAAAATTTACTACAATAAGTCAAATCATGGGTTGAAACTTAATATTCTTATTGTACTCTCACCCACCATCAATAATTTTGATCAAATCCCGTCCTATCTAAATGTGACATGAAAAATAAAACAATTACAATGTGACACACACAGACAGAGCCCTTAAAATGTACGGATACTTATAAACTAACAGCTCAGATTCGAATGTACTATTTTAATCTTGCGTTACTAAGACCTCACCGTTTCCAGTAATCAAGTAACGTGCACAACACACTCGCAAGATTCCAGTTAATTATATATTACTTCGGTATTTATAAGAATCATATGCCGAGTACACACTTGACAGTGATAAATCCTACAATATTTTATAAAAAAACAATTGTATTATATACACACCTTTACAAAAAAAAAAAGATAAAATCATAGACAAGAAAATGTTAGGTATTTTTTTCAATTGCCAAGTATGAACTCGTCATATTGCAAAAACGACACACATTGTTTAATAATTAAATTTCCAATACCTACAAAGAGCTTGTCTCTTATAAATCTTTAGTTTCTTTAGGCCTATTTTACGTTAATAAAATAATTACTATTATAATTATGTGACTCAAAGATATGGAAAGTAAGATGGATGTCTGCCTATTCACAGATTAGAAAACTGTATTCGTCAGCCTTTAAGATCTTAGCAATAGTCAACACAATACTTTAATAATTAATATTTACAATTTTCAATTTGTCTTCACCTCAGGGCCCTATATCATGAAAAAGACAATTATTATTGTCTATTAGAATGTGGTTAGATTACTGCGTCAGAAGGAGATGGACGAAAAGTCTTCGACCATACAAATTACACACCGCATGACTGCGAAACCGATCAGATCATACATATCCTAATTCAAGCATAACGCTGATCATCGTTGCCCAATCACGAGCGCCCGTGACGCAAGTAAGTGACATCCGATTACAAACAACGGTTTGGTCACGCCCATTTTATCTGTATTACATGTGTCAGTTAAAAAAAAATTGTGGAGGCTATTAGTATGGTCGATACGAAAAGTATGGTAACATATATACAAATATAAAAATTTTAATTCATCATATTACGACATAATTGATAATTGTCATGATTCCCAGGGCCCTGGTGATCTTTCTGTAATCTGATTATTTTTGCCGAATGCTGTAGAAAAATGTTGATTATAAATAATAAATAATAGAAGTTTTCGATTAAATCCTACAGAAACATTAAGGTAGGTTAAACTATTTACATTTGCTGTCCAGCTGGATTCATTTCTTTTATTTAAAGTTGCAAAAATAAATCAGACTACTAAAAACAAACATTTGGTTCTACACCAAAGAATAAAGATACTCTTAAATAATTTTGCACTTGTTCCATAATTTTTAACTAGATTAAACTACAATTGTATTGTAGATTATAGTATTGTTGTATACAACTTCGACTTGTGCCAATCGGGTGGGAAACAGAGGAACTAATGGCGCTTGCATCGTTGCCAAAGTTTCACGCCTTTGAATCTTAAAGCTCAGAAATAGAGATTACTTGCTAAGGAAATACCCCCGGTTCACCAAACGGTCACTTGAGTATAGCACATTTAGTTCCTGCCTAATTCCTCTTTTTTCCACGAGCTAGTATAACACAATTAGGTAAAATGGTAACAATTATTCTTCTTAATACCATAAGATAATCATTCTAACATTTAGTGAGTATTGAAATAAAATAGGCTGGGCCTGAAAATAGCAATATAAAATAAAAACAAAAAGTATGGTCAGTTACGGAAACATTTTAAACAGTTTGGGCTTAGACCAGACCACTTACAAATATCTTGCTTTGGCGAGAGCTGATTGGAATTAAGTGTTATTTTTCTCTGTCTTCTGCCAATTTATACTGCTATATTACATTATATTAACTAACATAATCAAAAATACCTCTATGTACATTATAAATTACATTATGAATTTATTACATAATTCTCGAATATTACCTCATATCTGCAGGAAATCTTAATATGTTTATGTTCCAAAAAGAAAATGATCACGTTAACACTAGACCGCGTTACATTGTCGAGAAATTATCAAGTACCAATATGTGGATATATTTTAACTTATGGAATTAAGAGGGGACATCAATGTGATCTAGCATCGTAAGGTTGAAATTTGTATGAATGTCATTAGACATTAAGGTTAATTTTTTACTTGTCACAATAAAACAACTTTACCTTATTGACGTGTTAGTGGCACAGGAAGTGTCATTTTTCTTCACCTTACAGTGTACTGTAATAATAGACATAGACATAACTTTAATATAAATACATTTAAGTTGATTGTTGTTATATTTTATTGTATTTTATTTTTGTTGTTGAATTATGCAAATGTCTGTGTTTATTTTTAGTCTGTTATTTTAGCAATAAGCGCCTTGGCTGTAGCTGTAAGCATCATCAGTATTATTAATAAATACATGCTACAGTAGCACAGAATCGCTGTTAAAAATATCTATTGGGAAAAACAATGTTTGCTGTCTCAGCCAGTTCTGAATAACCACGGAAACAAACTTTAATGTAATGGGAGGTTTTCTGACAGGTGGCTTATTACCGTTCTAAGAAATGTCAATAGATGGCACTACCTAGACAGGGTTGTCATTTCATATTTTTATTTTTTGTTGACAATTCTAAAATGAGTTTCTCCTTAAGATCATGTCTGATTAGCGCCATCTGTGAGATGTTTTGGAACTACTTTTGACATATTTGAAGCTACCAGAAAACCTCTCATAGAGTTTACATTTGGTTGATTTTAAACAGCCAATCCACTCAAGTGTCATCGACAAGGTAACGAGTCTAGTTATAACAATGGATACATCAATCGCACTTATTAGGGCAAATCCCCACTACTCGGTGAAGTTTCCCTTCAATTTATAATTTTGCAGGGTTGTCACGTAATGAATGCAGTACAGATCGAGAGCTCGCACGTTCACAGTACTCACACTAATGCCATTTGACTAATACAGCATGTTGTTTTATCAGTGTGTTTAATCCATAAGGTTTAGTGACACACCTTGCTTGTCACGTGATGGCTGACATCAGAATATGAACACTTTACAAACACTCTGTATTCATATAAAGTCATACGTCACGCCGCTCATTTATTCACGGACAATACACAAGCGCATCGTGTAAATGTATCAACAACAAATATCATTAATCGATCTGTAAGAGACGTATGCGGTAACCGAAAGTATGTTTATATCAAATTATTTTTGCGATACTTCACACTTTATTACTTACTTAATTAAGTCACACAGGTCTCACAAATATCTACACTTATTGGTACCACAATGACATTAAAATCCACTTTATGGTACACAAATACTTAATAATAATAAATACGAGACAAAACATTCTCTTTTACGAACATGTCACAATAATTTATTAAATCTAAGCCACTATATTTACATGCAGCGATGTCAATATTTTCAATTATCAAATGAAATTTATCTTGATATTATTCATAGCTCATAATAATTTTACGAAAAAAATAAAATAATATAAAGCATAGGGTAAAACAGTACAGACCTAAGATTATTAGTAGTCATTGGCAACGAAAATGTATACTTATTACCTTCCCTTAAAGTTTACATTTCACTGTACGATTTACACTACCTTATGTGGAAATAATCATGATGGAAATTCTTCATTTTGCAGTCAAATGTTACTTATTACCTATTTTATCAGTAGGTAGATGCACTTAGCACAGTCGGTAAACAATCACAGAAATACACACGCACACATTGTTAAAACCTTCAAACTGTTCTGTACACTTCCAAAAAGTTGTCAATTCACGTTTGCATTTATAGGAAAAAAGTGCCCGGCGTCGCAAAGAACGTCACATTTCACGGATTATGAGCACTTTTTTGAAGTCATATCATTCTGGCTCCGTGTACATGAACGAGAACTTGTCGTGGCTGGTAGGAGGGATCACTTTGCCCTCGATTAGGCATTGGACCAACCACGTCGTCGACACCAATGGAACGTTGTCTTGCGTCGCTTTATTTTGTACCTGTAATTGTTAAAGAGTGGTCAGTTGTAGTTGTAATCAGAGACCAATCCGTTTAGTAAGCTCTGATATATTCTAAAAGGTAATGTAGTATAGCAGAGAGTAGAGTGGTGGAGGTTATTGGGTGGTTCCAATCTTACCTATCAGCAGATAGTATCCAAGCCCTGTCGACTTTTAGTCGTATGTGTTCTCGTATAACATCTTCGCCTATGATTTCGAAGAATCTTTTCTTTTTGTTGGAAAGGAGATAGTGGTTCCATAAAATCAGGATGTGAAAATGGTATCTCAGAGAATAAAGAAAGGGAACTGAAAATGTTACTGAGGGTTTTTTATTACGGCACAAAAGTTTAGCCTAAATACGTAAAAGTTAGTAAATGTCTCCGTATTTTCTGATCCATTCCATTAAGGATTAAAGACGTCAGTTCATAAAGTAACGGGCAAAAACCCTTCGATGGGCTGCTTCGATTGCATCTTCCGACATTATTTTCAAGTACTACAATACCTCATGTGGACAATCCCACTCGGCGACGCAAGCGATTGCTCCAGACATATTGAGATCCTCTTCGTTGACAGTGCGAGTGTTGGCACCGGCCAGTGTGCCCACTCGCTCCCAGAACTTCACAAAAGTGTCCTGTTCCCCACAGAGAAGGATGAGCTTGTCTTTGAAGAACTGCATGTTGCGCTTGCCGGACGGAGGATCCTGGAATTAAGATATTATTGAACGAAGCGGACGAATATAGGTTGATGATGGTTATTATGTAAATATCACAGTGCGGTCAAATCCCTATTGGGGAGGAGATTGCACAACGCAAATGGCGGTGGATTGTTCACACGATCCGAAGAGGGAAGTCCAACAAGGCGAGCATCGCGTTCGAATGGCAGCCTGTGGGAGGTCGACGCAGACCTGGACGCCCCGTGCACACGTGGCGGCGCACCGTCGACGGCGAGCTGAGAGCGCGAGGTCTGAGCTGGTCTGATGACAGAGCAGTCCCAGAGGACAGGACGGCGTGGCGCCATCTTGTAAAGTCCCTTTGTACCACTGGGGTACCATAGGACTTAAGTATTATGTAACTATTATGCTTTATTTGGACATATTCCTAAACTCACAGACATGTAAATGAATGAAAGGTTTTGAATTAATTGTTTTTCATATTTATTATCGGGCTAGAGTTCAACTCAGTGGGTGTTACTACGGTCGGTCGGTCGGTCGCAGTATAAAAGTAAAATTAAACTGGATAGTGATTCAAAACTTCATTAGTGAGTAAGTACAAGTTACACACATCACGTTGTCATTCACCTTTTAATCCCAAAGCGGTGTAGACAGGCGTACTTGCTTGCAAGTGCCCACGGTGCACCAAGCGTATTTAACCCAACGTGACAGGGGGTGTGCCCATCGCCGTTATAGGGCTCACACACCAAAAAAATAAACAGTTAACAAAACATCTCACCCAATCAGCGAACTTGTCCCTCAGCAAACTGAAACCCGGCGGCAGAGTGAAGGCGTCAGTGTCCGCCTTGCTCCCTTGAGCACACGAAGCAATGACCCAGGCGTGAGAGAGTGCCCTCACGCCTCCAGCTAGACACTGTATGTACTTTGCGGTGAGACACGGCCGCGGCGCAATTAGCTTCGTTTGCGAGTATTTGTTACGTGGCACGTCGTCGAAGTGGCTGGAAATTTTCGTACGATGTTGTTATGTTTTTATTACCAGAGGTTTGGTTTTTTTTGTGCTATTTTAATTTTCACATAGTGCTTGACAAGTCGACAATTTCGCTTATCGATATAACTAATAAGCGCATTCAGCTTTATATGTAATATTTGCAAAAGTATTTGAAGGACTGGTTACCATGTTTCATTAGACCTCTTTGACTAAAGTAAACTGAATAGATTTAGTTTTATAATGTTGATAGGTACGCCCTATTGACGTTATGGAGAGATTGGCAGTGTTTTTTTATAGATACATATAGAAATTTATACCTAATTTTAATTTAGTAATTACAAACAATTCATACGAAACGAGGCATTTCAAAAAAAAATATATTATAGATATTTTGTCTAAAGATCGGTCTGGTGTTTTATGTCGACCATCAGTCAAACCCTCTTTGAACGAAACTTCTTGCAACAACTTCAATTAATATTAACGCGATATGCACTGCATGCGACGATTGTCAATCATCTGTCATTGTGATTGACAATCGACACAGAAACCAGTAGCGACCTCTATACCATAGAAGAAAATTAGTTTAAAAATGTCTCATTCTAAGGGCGGTGACATGTCGATAAATTCGCTTATGACATCGATAAACGAATTTATCGACATGTCAAGCACTATGTGTATAAATACCGACCGCCCTTAGAATGTAGCATTTATACTCATTTTCGAGGATTAGGCAACAAACCAGGGACGGATAAGATGATTTATTTGTATCATGAAATCGTGTGACACGTCACAAGAGAATGGCCCGCAGAGAGGTAGGTAGGGCTTATCCCTGTTTAGTTGTATTACATAAGAGCGTATGGGCTAGTGATCCCATTCAAAATTTGATACTTGCACCTGAAATCAATGGTTTTGCCACCAGCTGTACATGGCGTGTACCAATAGGAGTGTATTTCAGGAATTATGTACGCTACTACGCAACGCTGATACGTTGATGAAAAACATCTGATGAAGGCTACATACCACAAGATGTGAGAATAAATACAGTACTTAATAAGTAAAAGCATACTATTATTTTCATGTGTTAATCAATGTCATGTATGAAAAGATGTATGAATGTAGATGAAGCGAAAGGGGTATGTCAGGACCGTGACAAATGGAGATCTGTAGTCTCTGCCTACCCCTCTCGGAGACAGGCGTGAAGTGTATGTATGTATGTATTAAAAAAATAACATAATGACATTAACATTTTTTTTACTTTACTCGAAAAAACTATGTAAACTCAAAACTATAAATACTTTGTCTTTACGTACACTGTTATTCCAATACGTACCTACTTACCAATACTTTACCGGACTTTGTAAAAAGACAGAATACATCCGCTGCCTTACTTCCCGACATATCATAGAAGCCGAGTATGAGGGCTCTGAGAGCATTTGGAGACTTAGCTTTATGAAGGCTATGAGCTAGCAACTTGTCAATGAACGTCCTTATTGACATTCTTAACTCCGTATTGCTAAATATGGCCGAACGAACAGACCTTGTGATTGTAACACATGAGGTTCTGTCGCTCACTTTTGGAGTGGGAATTACGGATATGGGTGTATGTATGTACCTGTAAACAGTACCGCCGCCGGCTTCCAGCTGCTCTTTGAGACGTTCCTTATTGAACGGCTTGTCGGAGAACTCCAGGTCTTCAGTGTCGGTTGCCATCGCCGAGCTGGACTCCCCGTCCTCTTCCGAAGAATAGTGACGGCTTTCTTGAGACTGAAAAAGGAATATTATACTATTTACGACGGCGCGACGGACTTTACTCCAGAGTGGTGTGCGTATTGTCTATTTGTATTAATATATAACCACTCGTGCTGTTTTGTGACAAGCGAAACTAGCGCCATTCGTTCATGAGTTTTCTAACCCATCATTACCGAGTCGACGCGACCAAAGTCGCGGGCACGGCAAGTATCCACTAGGCAGTATATCTACCAGTGGCGTGCACACCATATAGGTAAAAAGACACTGCCTACCTTAGTATTTTGGCTACCCGACCTAGTAATAGAGTTATTGCTAGATATTTTTTTGTTGTACTAACGACATAGGCTAACCGAAGGTCCTGTGTTTTGTAGGTGAGTAGATAGATAGATTATACCTATATTTCGCAGACAAGTTACCTATACATACACAGGTGTTAAGCCTTTGGGGATTACTGCCTACCTTGTCGTAAAAGCCAGTACACGCCACTGATATCTACCCCTTACCTTAAGGTTGTTATTATGAGCCGGTGGTTCAGTGCACGTGAGCAGGAAATGCATATCCGCAAAGAGACCAGAATCTGCAGCCGGTATGGGACCAAGTGCAGAGATTGTGGCCGCGTCTGTCTCCCATTTGGCCAACTTGGAGTTCTTTTTAGCTGGGTTCTGCTTGGCGGCACCTTTCAACTGGAGCGGACCGGCTGAAAGTGTGTTATACTTTGTTTTAAGTAAAATGACATGGAAACAAATGGCATAGAATATTTTCTTTATAAAAATAAAACACTTTGTAGTTGTTGGCGCAAACACGAAATAATGGAGCACAATCTGATTGATGAAATAGTTCTAAAGCAGTTTTGATCTCAGTTTTACCACAGTCATGATTGTGATTGACGGATTTCCTATCGTCTAATATAGTGAATGATGTTTGAATTAGTATAAGTAGTCATGCCATAAATCATGACTGATGGAATTGAATGACGCTTGCATGAGCGTCTAATGTCTGCCTAAGAGACCGCAGAATACAAGTATAGAAAAAGAACTACTGGCCTTACTTTAAAACCTTGTTTATCATTATCGTCTTTAAAAAGAAGTTTTATAACCTTTCACGATACTAACCAACACTCAATATCTTTATTGCATTACCATAATGTTATAGTTTACTCCTTCTCCACATGTCACAATCCTGGTAAATCTGTTTTGCCTCCTGCACATCTCCCATACATCTCCTCGATATCACCTATAGACCACTTAACATTCTCACCTTTAACGCCAGCAATCTTCCTAGGCGTGCGTTGTAATTCAGGTTCGACGCCGGGCACGTGATCGACGCGCGCGACCGCCGCCGCCGCCGCCGGGCCCGAGCTCTCTGACACTGAGCTGCTCGAGCTACATGCTCGCTGCCGACCCACTACTACTGCCCGGGGACGGATACCTGATGGGTGACGTTTAGGCTCAAGTTTCTTTGTGGAACCCAACAAAAACATGAACACCCTACAATACCGTTGACTGGTATGCGCGCTGCCGGCCGACTACGGCCGAGTTTGCTACACTGAGGTAGTTGGTAAACGATGTACATCGCTGTTCTACTAAGAACTACAACGAAATGAGAGTAATGAAACCAGCAATGCACATCGTTTGCCGCTATGATGCCAGAGCGATGCAACTGCCAGAGAGTAGTAGAGTTGGCCGCCTGATCGGTGATATTTAGGAGTTATGGAGTAGGTATAACATGAATATCACAACAATAACAAGTAAAACCTACGATATCTTCGATACTTAGCAGATCCGATCTGCTCTACTACTGCTGCCCGGGAACGGGTACCTGATGGGTAACGTTTAGGCTGCTTCTTTATGGAACTCATCTATTACAAGAACACCATACTGAATTAATATTCAATTTAATTTCTTGCCTCTTCTGCAACGTATACCGTTTCCATTTTTGGTGCTCTGTTTGTGCTTTTGTATTGTGATATTCCCTCTTACTCCTAGTCTCTCTTACTCCTACACCACCTGCTGCATAAGCGAATGAATGGGTGACATTCAGGACAAGTTGTGGAATAGCTACTCTAACTCTAAGTCTACCAATAGCAAAAAGTACACACAACAAGATCTCGGACGCTGAACTGCTTGTCTTTGACTTTTAATTGCACTATGAAGATATGAACTAGGCCATTATCTAATATTGATAACTATTCGAACGACCAGGGAACCGATACCATACCACGACGTCTTCAGTAAAATATTTTAACTATCGATAGTATAGACCACACACTCCGAATTATGCACATTTTACGTAAATAAACTCATGACAACTAGATAAAGGAATGGGCGTGGCCAAACCGTTGCTCGGATCATTTGTAGTCGGCTGTCATTCACTCACGTCACGGGCGCTTGTCAGTGGGCAATGAGCGCCACGAACAGCGTTATGCTTGAACTAGGATAAGTATTGCCAGGACACTTTCGCAGTCGTAATGGTTGTATGGTCTAGATTTGATAAACAATATGAATCAATTCTAACTATTATGACAGAAAATGTCTGATTTGACATTACCGGTCCGTAGATTATGGACAGATCGGTTAGGGCTTCTAAGTCGTGTTGGTTACGGTGTGTGTCAGGGATACCGCTAGATGTTTAGTACGTGTACAGTTTTCTCTTTCACACAATATAAACATTTTTCAACAGGGTCAATAAAACTAAAGCAATGTTTTTCAAGGTTGGGCCACTTCAAACTAAAAACTAGATGTAGGATGGATTAAGACCGATAGTGAATGAAAAAATAAAATAAAATGAATCAAACATTTATTAAAAAAATTAACTTAAAAATAAACAAACCAAAAAGCGTGTCATTTATAGAACAAAAAAATTACAAAATATAACTAAAAAAATATCCCTTTACAAACAATCCAATGGTGTAAAAAAGATACTAACAAAAACAAATAATAGAATGCATGTAGCATCCTCGAAATTTTCTACGTTAATTCATTTCTGGAATGTCTACATACAAAAAATTACATCTTTACCTACGTACTTCATGTATGCACTGTCCATACTACTAAATTCACACAATTTTCTATTTGTATAATAGTACATAGAAATAACACATACAAAAATTACATCGATCGGTCTTAATCCACCTTACAATTAAAAATTAAATTTTATCTGTCAAAGTATAATAGTAGATAGTAGTAGAATATCCAAAACGTATTTTGTTTATATACGACAAGAAGAGCCAGTTATCAATGTTTTTTTAAAGATATTGACAGTACGTCTTTGTAAAATACTGACAACCCAGCCATTTTAAAAATGTCGGTATTTTTTCGCTCCGGCAGTAGAAGGAATCTATAGAAGGAAAAGTTCACGGTAAAGCTATTATTTATGTCGGTTTAACACCATGATGATCTACCGTGGTATAAATGTCACAGGAATCTACATTATGTCTGTCTCTAAACTAGCACGATTACATGAAAACAGGATTATGGCTCAATTAATTTGCCACCAAGTGTATTTGTATTGATAGGAGAATAGCTAAAATCATTGCAACAACAATTCACGAAGATTGAATGTATTCCATGAACTTTTACTCACTGACTCAGAGCCTTCCACGATTACACTTAAAGGCTACTCATTTTAGAAAATATAGAAAAAAGCGTTTACTAACTTGCTCCTTATTCAAATTATGAAATAATGAACATACATCTTAAACTTCTTTGATAATATTATCCTAACTACAAACGTACAAAATTATATTTCGAATCACAAGTAACAAGCTAATAACAATCGCTGTTGAACTTATAAAGATAACTTAGACTTTTTTTACATTACTCTTAATATTCGAATCAATTTCATACATTATTTATTTCATTTAACAATTACCATTTCATTGTAAGAACATACAGAAAAGTCTGAGTCACGTTTACAGATCTCAACATCTCAATTAATTAAATACAATGTCAATAAAAGTGCAACATATACTACATTATACCTGAAGTCGATGCTTTTGGACTCCTTGGTGAGGCCACCCTCTTTCTGGCACTGGAATTCCCCTTGTCTCTGGACCGAGCACTCCTGGGACCCTGATGATGAAGATACATATAAGACTTAGATTTGTCTGTCTATATGAAAATAATAATTGTCGTTTTTTGGGTTAAAAAGAGTTAACTCAAAGTTTTCCAATTAGTACATATTTTTGGTAAGTCTTACTAAAGATCGATTCATTTTTCTTTCTTTAGTAGGTTTTTAGGGGGTTGGTGGTTTTCACATTTGAAGGGTTTTCTGTTCAACATAGTAAAATATTATTTGCTTCCATCATTTTACATAGGAAAATAATAACCATAATTAGACAGAGCGATAACGAAACCCGCGGCCTTTGTCTATGAGAAAGCGGCACCCTGTCTTCGCATGGTCTCCACGGCTAAGTTGAGACGAATCGACATACGAGAGGCACATTGTCATATATTCCTTTTGACGACTGAAGAAGACCCGATGCGAAGTCTCCGTAATGTGGTCGTCATGCACCAGAGAGGGGCAAATGCCCACGGTTCACCAAGCGTATTTAACCCAACGTGACAGGGGGTGAGCCCATCAAACAGGGATGGACAAAAATAATGTGTATGAAGTTAAGAAAACGTGTGCGTTAAGAGGCAAAAACAAGTAGACGCGCACGTCTTCAAAGACTGGCCCGTATGCCGAGAGGTAGGTAGGGCTTGGGTGGTGGTGGGCGTGTCCTTGATTATATATCCCTTTTGAGCCGAAGTACACTGTGGGTACCTTATGAGAATATAAATTACAACACGAAATTCTTACGGAAAGAGAACCAGGGGTCTAAAACTACTACACCCTGGTAGTTGCATCGCGGCAAACGATGTGCATTGCTGATTTCGTTGTTTTTTTTTATTATCATAGGTTACCCTTAGTAATAGTGGGCAAGGCTAGGGTTAGCAAGGACATTGGCAGGTAATACTCTGAAGTAAGTTCAAGAACTCACCGTGATAATATTATCCAAGTCCAGTTCCCTGAGTCCGCGTCGCCGCGGTGTAGAGGGCGCTGAATTAGGCGACTTTGGTCGACTGCTCTCCTTCATAGATCTAGCCTGATCCTCGGTTAAATACAGCTCACTGGCGGTCACGTTCACAGTTGTGTCGCTAGAAAACGAAATAATGGTTTTATTTACTTGTTGTTTGGGGCTATTCCCCATTAAAAAGTTTGTAAAATTGTCTACAATACATTTTCGGCCATCTTGCTGTCTCCTTACTGAGTATGTTACGGTCTAGTCTCAGTTGTTCGGTAAATTTAGTTCAGTGCTAAACAAAAGTACACCTTTATATGTACAGAATAAGGTCCGTTTTAATGTTGAACCTATTATGACAGGTGCCAAATTGATTTATTACATTAACACCAACAAATAGAGTATATTTTACAATAACCACCGAACAAAATAACCGAACTTCTGTGACTAGACGTATGTTATACATTGTATTATTGTATTGTAACACTTGTTTATACTAAACGGGTTGGTTGATTCAATAATTGAGAGTGGAGATTTAAGAAAGAAAATGGTACCAAAACCAGTGAGGACTTATTGATAATGAATGAATATCACACTCTAGATTAAACGAGGTTTTTTGTACGCTTAGGTAGCTGCGATATTTGTCGGATTGTTATGCAATGGGCTATTGGATTAGGGTTACTTGTAAGTATGGCATCAGTCCATGTTGTGAATAAATAAATAAAACAATGCTAAACTGTTCTACACGAGACTTACATATTACCAAAGAGTAAAATCTGAAAGTTTAATGTAATTACTGAAATTACATTAATAATTTGAATCTTACACAAACTTTTTTAATGGAATGGGGTTGGAAACTGGAAATATAATTGCGAGTCTACCGAAAGAACGTTTGTTTGAAATTGTGAATATATCTAGTGCAATGTATGCGAGTATAAATTTTACTGAGAAGGAAACACGTTTTTGGTACATTTTAGCTATTAGTTTTCCAGTTTCCTACCCCTGCTAGATATTTACCCATCGGTTGTGCATCTGTATGTGACAGTACCCTTTTCGTTCTCTTCCACGCCCAAAACCAGTCCCGGCTCGTAGTTCTGTTCTTCGTCAACCATAGCGTACACTGACTGTCCTTCCAAAGGTAATGTCTTGTGATCACCAAAGATAATGAAATCGTCCAACAACGTCTTTGATTGTCCGTCGTCAAACTTGATTAGGTACTTGTTTGGTTCAGTTATTTCTAGCACGCGGCCCGAGTAGTATCGCTTGTCTACCCACTTAGCTAACACTACCGTATCAGCAGGATAACCGGGATATTCGGATTTGACTGCAGGTTTTTCCACCGGAGTGGCAGGCCTGGGTGACACTGGGCGAATACGCTTGGTCTTCAATTTACTAACGGATTTTGGAGTCCCTATCAGGGTCGAGAGGGGTTTGTCATCCTTATCGTTTTCGGTATTCGTTGGCACCATTTCTGGCGAGTTCATACCGTGCATGTAGTCTGGGTCATCAAGTTGTGTTGGCATGACAACGGCTTTTTTCGGTCTACCGACTGTTGGCTTGCTTGGAGCGTATTCGGGTTCTTCAACTTCGATTTGGGTCGGAAGAATAATGGCGCGTTTCGTCTTTCCAGCCAGTGGTCGTCGTCCGCGCACCCTTGTTTTCTTTAGCGAGCTCTTAGGCGTTGCTTTGTCGCAATTGCTCACTTCCTGCGGGCTTGCGTTCCCGTTGCTCACCGTATTATCGCTGAGAGGCGAAGCTTGTACGCCGATTGATATTTTGTCATCAGTCACTGACCGGTTGCCGTCGTGCATGGAGGTGTCACGGACATGCGAAAATATATCTTGCAACTTCTTCAATAAGGCTTCACATCCCCTGACAGTTGCAGAAGATGGATGAGACAAAGATTTCCGCGGCGGTTGCGGTACAACGAAGTTACCGTCACTAGTTCTATTACTCGAAGTAGACGTGCTTGAACTTGTCGTTGAGGCAAACGACGTCCTGTTAGGAAGATTGATCATACCCGTACTGGTTACGCTCGAAGGTGAATTGTTAACCGACACGTCTGCCATATAGGGATCTATGGTGAACCTCTTAGAGAATCTCTGATATTCCTTATACATGTCGATTCCTATATCGTTGTCAGTTTTTACAACGTACAACGAAAGGAATTCCCCGTCCTCGTTGTGACTGACGTGGACGTCAAACATCGGTATTTGCGGCGTATTGGCCTGTATTGAATGCCCATTCTGCAATGGAGATATTGTTGATGGTGTTGTCGTGTTACTCATTTTGAAAGCATCTATTTTCCCTCTTTTCTTTTTACCATTCAGTTGGTTCATGTCTGGTGTACTGTCACTATCATTATCACTTATAGAAATCACCATTCCAATGCCGTCGCCATTGTCTGTAGGAGTAGACGAGTTGCCATTAGATAATTTGGATATAAGTTTCGATGCAACATTTGGTATAGTATCGGGGCTTTCTAAGTTCAATGATCCGACACTGTCTGTACTCTCTTGGTCTGTTGCCTTATCTTTCGAGTCTATTGGTCTATTAATTTGCGAAAGATTGCTGCTAACGTCGGAATAATTGTAACCTTCGCTCCTAGTTTGCTCCACTTTGTCTGGGTTAAGTACTTCCTCTCTGTCTCTTACTACTACGGGATCGCTGCTATGATTTGGATTTGGTTTCTCTTCTTCGCGTTGCGAATCATCTGGGGACGGCGACAACTCAAGATGGAAGTTTTGGGAATCGTTCAAATCAGTAGTAATATTTTCTTCTATTGTTTCACACGCATCTTTGCTGGGTGCTATTTCTTTCACGAATTCCACACTTGGACGTGAAGTGGAGCTCTCAGATGACACTATATGTATTTCTTCCGGTATATTCATTAGGAGATCTTTGGTGATGTTTGCCACTTGACATTTAGATGGGGTTTTCTCCTGTGTTATATCTGCACTGGCCGGTCTAGATCTAACTGTCCTAGGAGTCCTTGGTGTTTCTGTGCTGCTACTACGTTTCGTGATTTTCTTTGGGCTTGCTTTGACTGGTGTTGTGTTCAATTGAGCTAACATTGTTTTCTGGCTGTTTTCCTCATTAATTTTGGAGACCTCTTCATCTAGGCTCTGTGTGTCGTTTGATGGAGTAACTTCATCCAACTTTGTTACTTTAGCATTATGTTCTGTATCATTGCTATCTCCATCACTGAGTTTTCTTTTTGCGTTCTGGTTACCTGAAACATTATATGAATATTATATTTGATTATTAACTAATGTCTTGGCTAGCTGAAAAAAAAATTATATGTCTAAATCACATTTAATTGTTGCGGTCTTTGCACTCAAGAGCAGATCTGCACAAGGGTCTCCCACATTAACTTTGAAACTACACGAAATTGAGACCAATAATACTTAGTTGTTATATGAAGGAACATAAAATAGATTTACCTATTCCATTTTTTTTTTAAATAGCTATTTATAAATATTAATTTCCCTGCTCATAAGGTACAACTCCGTTCAAACAAATAAATAGGTCACTTCACTTACTTTTATTATCGGAGCTATCATCAACTGCATTTTCTGCAGGAGGGGTATTGTTATCCTTACACTGAAACAAACCATGTTAAACGCTGGTACATTCAAGAATGAATTAAATTATAACATAAGTAAAGCATGTACAGAAAAAATGTACACACATGAAGAGAGTAAAATATAGATTAAGCTTTTCACCACCAATGTCTTATAAGTAAGACGCATTAGACAAGTGATTTTGAAGTTTATTATTTTCAACCCAGAATTCAAAATCATGAAAACGAAATTAATCTTCCGGAGGTCAAAAGGTTAAGCAGAGACATTAAAATACACAAAATGACAACCACGCTATTGTAAATGTCTCATGAATTGTAGGGAAAGTAGTTCGAATTTGGTTGGAGTAAAGAAATGGTTGTGAAAAAAGATAAAACTTTAAAGGTGTCTCAACATAAAAAATCCAAGCTCTGACCATTCCAATGCACTCGCTTTGCTAGTAGCATATGCATCTCATAACCTATCCTAACTTTATTTTAAGTTTTGTACACCCTTGCCTTAACTAGCAGCAAAAATCAGAAAAAATTGTTAAAGCTCCACTCAATAAAGATTCTTTTAGGTCTTTTTTACACAACCATTTCTATAAATATATAATAATAAATACACTTCACGCCTTTTAATTCCAAAACGGGGTAGACAGAGGCAATTGCTTAATAAGCAAATGCCCACGGTTCACCCAACATAACGGGGTGAGCCCATCGCCATTATAGGGTTCACACACGTTGGGGTTCACCATTTCTATATGTACTTGAAATTATGTTTTATTCTCATAGTAATAGAGTACAATATCTATAAAAAGGTCAAGAGGTTATTTTAATCTCATCATATGGTAACAAAATTTTACATGCAAGTATTTAAAACCTCGGCGCCTACCACATTGGTTTAACCATGCTGAGCAAGTGTTCCTACCCATCCCGCTTTTGGATTAAAAGGTATGAATATTTTATTTTTAAACTGACACAATGTGGGCGAAATCGCAAGGCATCAGTTAGAATTAGCTTATACAGTGTATAAAGGATATTTTGGCTCATCGTTAAAGTTAAAAGTTTCACACTCAATATAAGACATCCCAGTCGTGTGACATATAATGCTGCACATTATTACAATCTATTATATAAAAATCAAAGCCACTTTTCGTTGTCACGTTATAACTCCGGAATGGGTGGACCGATTTCGATAATTATTTCTTTGTTGTGCTTATTAATGACAGCAGAAGGTTCTTATGAAAGAAAAAAATGACACACACTGCTGTGCACAGGCCACCCTACATATTCATATTAATAGTTAAGACAGGACAATGTCTGTCGAATCCGCTAGTACAAATATCAACAAGGCATCTCACACAAATCTAGATAAGGGAACTACAGCCACCTAGCACAGCACTTCAAGAAAGAAGTGACGAGACATACATGTATATAAAGTGCAGAGACTTGTTAAAACAAGCTGAGACAAATTACGACTAAACAAATTACGAAAAACACCAATCAGAGTGCTTATTTTTTCCATGTTGTATCTTTCTTAATGCATACTAAGCCTGCAGGAATGACCAGAAATCATAAAGAATATTAATTATCCTCGTTATTGTACTAAATAAGAACTAAACATACCATATCCTGCGAACACTGTTCGAGGACTTCCACATCATATACTGGACTCTCAGGAAACATTGCCTGTGACATATCAGCATCAGGATTTTGGCTATCCTCCTCGTCCTTTAGTTTATCAGTATCTGGAATTGACAACAACAATAAATAATGGGTGTTTTAAAAAAATATCACGACGATTCTTAGAAATGAAAAGTTTTATTGTTCAGTTGATGTTTGTGGTATATCAACTTAGACCAGTTTAATTGTATTTTGTGAATACGAAACCAGTTTGGCAGATCTCTAATAGGAACACTGTAGCACTTGTAACTATTCATAACATGGTACCAACATGTTAGATACATAATGTAAACTTGTGACCTTTAGTTCACATGCTGTAAGAATCCCATTTTAATGGTTGTATTGGGGTGACTGATAATTTTTATGCATATTATTTGATCTAAAATAATTAATATAATGGACTGGACAGACATTCAATTCACGCCTTTTGAGGAATCCATGTTAGTTCACTTTTAACCTGACTTGGGGTCTGTGCAGACGAATAGTTAGGTTAGTGATATATAACCTAATTATCGCCCCCTTAGATCTCCTTTAAAAATAATAGGTACCTACATTTGGTTAAATTCTTTGTGCGTCCCAGACTAGCATGAGTTGTGTTTTGTTATATCAAGGGAAGAAATATAGGTGCGAAGTACAATTTTTTCCGAGTACACAAAACTTAGTGGGAAAGACCTACTCTTGACAATGAAATGAGGATTTAATCCATTTCTTGAATAAGAGGAATTGAATAATTTCAGGAAATTGATAATTTTAAGAAATTCAGTTATATCCTTTATTATTGAAATAAGACACTAAACTTTTTTCCACATAAAATCCTATAACCTCCAACTCCAATAGGTTAGGTATTCAATCGTATAGGTAGACATATAGTCAGCAAATTTTTGTACTGAGTACATCATTCCAGCATGAAAAGAAAACTTCACAGGTCCCAAACCACCTGTAGACATCCTATAACTCACCTATAGATAGCTATTCATTGTGTTGTATTTATACCTACATTACTTTATTTATTTATCTAGTATAGTATTTACCCTGATAACCTTGAAAGTAATTGGTATTTCATGTTTCACTGACAGTTGAACTTGGAACGTGATCTAGACAAATCTGATTTGATGTGTCTGGGAGTTTTACTTGGAATGAAACATAGGGATAGATTGTTGCATGGCCACACCTCATTTACATGTTTATTTGCGACTTGTACAGTTAGAATGTATGAACTTACCGGGTTCTCGAGTCTCAGACCCAGTGATCTCGACATTGTTCGTGTTCAACTCATCCATTTTTTTTAAAATACACCAATAGTCCGGTTAATGTTTAGAGTCTCATCGAGTTCTGATTGACAGTGGAATTAACAGGAAATGAAGGAAAATGCCAAAAGTACAACAGTATTATTGATTAACCGTGAATGCAGCTGTTATTATCGGTTATAAAATAGGTGGAATTTACTTTATTTTATCAGTTTTCGAGCGATATTGCAAAAATCTGCCGCTCGGCTCGGCTCGTTGACTTGCAAGCTTGCATTTTTTGACGTTTGTGCGGTTTTACTTTTTTAATACGTGCCTACGTTTCATTACACAGGACAACCGAAAATCAGTCGTTCAGCCATATTTTTATTTAACGTATGTATGTTGTATCTATTTTGCGCGTGAATGAGGAATTTTTTGACAACCGCTTTAAATTAGTTTCTAATAGCTGTAACAGGTGGTGTTAGCTCCGCAACCAGATATCGTTGTCAAAAATGAAGAGAGTATTTTTTTTATGGTAGATCTGTCAATAACTATGTCAATCTCAACACTTGAGATTACAGCTTTATAAAAAACTTAAAACTTTTACTAAATGAACAAAAACTTTTGGTGTTTATTAATAGGTAATTGGTTCTAGAGATTTGATTGTGAGAATGCCTAGTCCCTGTATTGTTTATTCTTGCAAAAATCTCGGAAAACATGCACTTCCAGAAGATGCAACATTACGTGCGCAATGGATCAAAGCTGCACGTTTAGATAGAGAGAGAAAAGTTGGAAGAAATGTAAAAAAATACACTTACTTATGCTCAGACCATTTCAAAGAGAGTGATTTTAATGTAACTCCACCTATTTTTGGTACCTAAGTTATTAGGTAGAATAGGATAGTACGAGACCTATGTAATCTAAGTAGGGACTTATCATACTACCTACATATGCACACTGCATAGATAGAACACCTACATACTAAGAAGAAGTAATCCCTACTTAGTTTGTGATGCCTACTTACCTACTTTCTTTACTAGAGGTAGCGAGAGGTTTTGGAGAGAGAGGAGATGTTTTTGAATTATTGCAACCTGTATCAAAAGATTATTCTAAATCTGTAAAGCCTCTAGCATTTGTGGAAGAATACCCATTCCTTGCATTGAAATCAGATGACCCCAGTAAAGACCCACTGTCTCATAATGTAGCGGAGCAATCAAGTGATGTTGATGAAAATACTTCCAACAATGTTACACATTTACAGGAAATTATATTGGAAGCAGAAATAAATGTTGGCCTAAATGTTGAACTGGATTTAAATGCACAAAATCAAGATAAGCTTACTTTGGATATAGCAATACAAACTGAAAATGTACTACAAACCAAGCATTTTGAAATGTCCGTTCAGACGGAATCTCAAGCACTGTTTAGCTTACAAGAATGCAGAAAACACGATAAAGTCATGCATTATTATACTGGACTTGAAACTTAGGATAGATTCTTCTTTGTTTTCATGACTCTTGGAGATGATGCACAGAAATTAAAATACTTTTATGGAAATCCACCACCACACCTTACTTCCATTGATTTTTTTTTCATCACTTTAATCATTTTAAGACAACATGCTACTTTTCAACAAATATCAATCATGTACCTAATACCTATCAAACAAGTGTCTAACATATTTATCACTTGGATTCGGTTTTTAAGATTACAATGGGGCCAAATAGACTTATGGTTGGATAGAGAACTTATAAAATCATATATGCCATGGGATTTTTATCACAAGTTTCCCATGACTAGAACCGTCATTGATGCTACAGAATGCCCAGTAAAAAAACCAGGTTTGCCATTGGCACAACAGATAACATTTTCATCATATAAAAATAGAAACACCATAAAAACTTTAGTGGGCATAGCTCCAAGTGGTTTTATCACTTATGTATCTTCATGCTATGGAGGTTCAGCAAGTGGCCGACAAATCATTGAGAGATCACCAATATTAAAGAAATTTGACTACAATGATGAAATCATGGTTGACAAAGGTTTAAATGTGCAAGACATATTCTTGTCACTCGGTGTCAAAGTCAACATACCAGCGTTTTTTAAGAAAGGCAATCAGATTAATCCATCCACTTTACAAAGCAATAGGAAAATAGCTAGTAAGAGAGTACATGTAGAGAGAGTAATTGGCCTCATGAAGACATATAAAATATTAACGCAGCCGCTGAATGCCACAGAGACATTGCTATCTAGCGATATTGTTTTTGTTTGTTCCATGCTTGTTAATTTTAGATCAGACAAAATGAATAAAAATGCTTGAGTTCTTAAATAATTGTAAATTTATTGTACATACATACATACATACACTTCACGCCTGTCTCCCAGAGAGGTAGGCAGTCTACAGATCTCCATTTGTCACGGTCCTGACATACCCCTTTCGCTTCATCTACATTCATACACATGACCTCCGGTTTCGAGTACTTTTCACGCCACCTTCCGCCAGGACATCACCAATCTGGTCAACATAATGTCCTTCTGGGGCGACCTCTACTCACCCGGCCCATTACATCACCCATATAAATCTCTTTCGTCAATCGACTTTCATCCATTCTCTCCATTATGCCCAAACCACCGAAGCATGCCCTTTTCAATCTTGGTCACTACGTCTTCCTTCAAACCGCAACTTTCTCTTATCACACTATTCCTTATCCTGTCATTCAATGTCACGCCTTTCATGCCCCGCAATGACCGCATTTCTACGGCATTGACTTTACTTTTATGCTTCTTCTGCCATACCCAACTTTCACTCCCGTACATTAAGGTAGGTGCCAGTCAGTGGTGTGCACACCATATAGGCAAAAAGACTCTGCCTACCTTAGTATATTGGCTACCCGACCTAATAATAGAGTTATATATTGGCTACCCAACCTAATAATAGAGTTATTGCTAGATCCTTTTTTGTTGTACTCACGACAGAAGCTAACGAAAGTCCTGTGTTTAGTGGGTGAGTACATAGGTAGGTGCCTGTATTTCGTAAAGACATGGTACCTATACACAGGTGTCAATCCTTGGGGATTACTGCCTACCTTGCCGTAAAAGCCAGCGCACGCCACTGGTGCCAGTACAGCATCATGGACAGCCAATCTTGCCTTTCGAAATGAATTGGCTCTCCATAACACTGTGAAGGGCACCGTTAACCTTATTACCCGCTCTCACTCTTCTTTAAATTTATTGTACTGTTAAAATTTGACATTGTACAGATATCTGTTTAATAAATACTTTTCAAAAATTAAATAAAAATCATTCAGTTTCTTTAACATATTATTCATAAAATATTTGTCCCTTCCAACTTTAATAATACAAAAATCTGTTATTGTATACACAATAAAATAAGCATATTGTCTACCAGTACACATTAATTGTCCTTGCACCTGGTAATAATAATTATGGTTTTTGTCCAGGGCATAGTGACCAGTTTTTGCACAAAGATAAATGTATGGAACATTTTCAGGAGTTGCAGGCCTATTTTGGGCACTAAATGGACATTTCACTTCTATCAATGCATTTTCACTGTCTATTATGCCATCTGGTGTACAAGCAAGATAATACAGATCTTTATGTGTGACTATGCCACATTTCGTTACTTTTAGGCCAGTTTCTTTTTCGAAAATATTTATAGCTTTTGGCTCATATTTCAAGCCATGTGTAATTGCAGAACTTTTTATTTCTTCAGAAAATAAATACGATTTTGCTAACTTAGGGGCTTTTTCAGCAGAACATTTGCAAATGCTACCAAAATTTGAGCTTTGTAGCCTCTTAGTCCTTTCTTGTAGCCAAAGCTTTTTATTTGACACTGTTGCCTTTTCAAGCTCGCTTCTCTGTGTGTCAGATAGTTTTAATGACAAAAGAAACTTCTTTTCTTCGGTGTCTTTCAAGTAATCATGGTCTCTGAAGAGAGCTCTCTTATCTGCTGGTTTTGTCAATTGAAGCATTGGCATGCTGACTTTTTGTTGGGCACAAAAATTTATGACTATATTTTTGAAATATGGCACATAATTCTCTTTATCGGAATTATCCAAACGCGGATCAAATTCTGTTATCTTTTGTATATCTTTAATTTTTAATTTCAGCTCTTCTGCTTTTACTGGGTCACCAGTATGTTTCTGTGAAGGCTGATGAAATTTTTGAAGTGTTGACGTACAGCTTGCTTTGGTCTTAATAATTTTATTGCATGTAAAGTCCATTAGCCCATAAATTAAAACAAAAACATGTTTGCATTGAGCATAAGGGCCAATACCTGCTGCGCTCACTCACATTGTCCTTCCATTATCATATTGGACTGTACTGTTATCGTCACAGAGTATGTAATATTCTTTCGCATCTCTGATGAACATAATGCAACAAAATAAAAAGTGTTGTCACAATGTGCAACTCTGCAAGTTTGAAGGTACAGCTCGTTGTACATGTTTTTTGATGTTTGGAGGTTTCCTCGGTCAGTTAATACACTGTACTGTAATAACTGTGCTTCCTCAATGTGTGGCATTATAGAATCTGAATTTACATCCCAAAAATTTTCAGCACTAGGTACAGCAATGCGATATGTAACTGCCTCTGGATTATTAACAAGCTGACCAAATAGAGTGTCATAGTCCATAAGCCTGTAACAAAGAGATAAGTCATTAAGTAATATTATGCAAATATATGAAGTGAATTGCAGGGTCTAAAGTGTAGTAAGTAATAAAGGCTGCAGGCTGCACATAGTTGCCCATGTTGGCGAACTAGTGGCTAGTGCACCGCACTTTTGATTTTTCTATTGATACTTTTTCCTTTTATCACTCATATGAATACTTTTTTCTTTTATAACTCATACTATCGATTGAGCAATCTAGGCAGCACACTTGTCAACATTTGGAACATGAGACAGGGGCTTTACAAGTAAACAGAAAAGATTTACCTTTGCACAAGTGCGGCTTTTTTGCCAGTTATTTTAGCGTTGCGCCTCTTCAGTTCATCTTTGAGGGCAGCCAAATTCCAAGATCCGTAATCTTTCGGCATGATTCCACACAACTTGGTAAGTAGGCAAAAAGAGTGTTATCTCACACGGTTATTGAAACACGCAAATACTTTGATATTCGATAAGTACGGAGGAACCTCAACTCAAAGAGGAGGATCAACTCAACGTAGTATCGCAATAAAACAAGTTATTCGCACAAACAAAAGTCCACAACAACAAATAACACACCACCATCACATCGACCGACCGACCGACGCTGCCGTCTGTCAAATCAATCAATCTGGCATTCAATTTTTTTCTGGGATGCCAGCAAATAATATGTAAAATCTACCGCACATTCTACAATCCGCACATTTGAAAGAGAAAGAAGTTGTGGTGGAATCTATTTATTTATTGCCTTGTGAACTAATCATTTTGAACGAAAACACTTGGTGGCACTCTAAGAAAATAACAAGTAAAAAATTTATCAGAGGCGCTTAAACATATTCCTTCCTACCAATTGGTAGATTTTTGAATAACTGGCCAGATAGTTCGTTTGACATGATTATCGAGTTGCGATTGTAGTGACATCTATAGCCGTTGATAAAAGTAATTCGAGCTGTCAGTAATTCGAGCTGTCAGTTGATTAACAAAAAATTCCTCATTGATATATATAGGTACTACCTCCATGGAAAAATTACTACTTATTTGGTAGAGTCAAATAGGACTAACCCCGTCATTATACGCGGAATAAACGACACATTGTCAATTCGCAATATACCTTTATAAATTGACGTTTGGGATGACAAGACAAGACTTTATTTAGCGGCCGTCAAAAAAAACTTTTATCTTATTTTTAAGAAACTATACCTACGTACCTACCTTAGTACCTACTGCGATGGCTGAAGGGGCCCCAGATGATCATGAAGAAATGGCGGTAGCAGAGAGTTTAGAAGAATCCGGAATGCTGGAAGCTGATGTTGGAGCTAATTTGTAAGTCCACACGTCTTATAACTATATGGAGAACGTAGGTACCTACCTGCCTGCCTACTACATAACAGTACTGTGTAATAACTTGTCTTGACCCCTAGGGCCAACATTTGGTAAAGTCCATGAGACTCATGGCTACTACTGAAGCTGAAGCACCACGATGGTATCCACCACGATTTATCCATCCCTGTCTTCTCCTCCTCTCTTCGAGGCGGGTGATGACTCTCCAGTTTCGTTATTTCGTCTGTTGTCTACGAACGACGAATTAGGTAGTTTGTAATTCGTAAGCCGCATGAAGTCGAAGTGCCTGCACCGTAATATGGCCGTGATGCGTCAGAAGCGACATTACGGCAGACGCGACAGGAGAATCGCGTTTTCAGCCCTTAACAGCCTTCGTATTATGTTATTCGTGCTGTTTTCCAGCAATTAGCAATCTCACGCAAGCGTTCTAAGTTCCCTTGACTGATTATCAGGTCCCTGATGTAGATTGGGTCTGTCCGCTTCAGTTTATCAAGTATTTCATTTCTTGCTTCATCGTAAAATCTGCATTCTACATGGTCCCTGTTTTCGCTCGCTTCGTCACCAGAGCACTGAGTGAAATATCCAGTGCAGTCGATCTTGAAACATGCCCTGGCAAGATCTGCGTCTGTGTAGTCTGTAATGTATCACAAATTCACAATGTAAGTAGTCTTTTTTTTTACGGGATATTCCCACCCACTTTCCCACCACTGTGATTCCTGTTAGAGCCAGGATCTACAGCGGCATCCAGAATAGAC